>JAKWJA010002500.1:58179220-58264220 GCA_027704765.1 Solanum habrochaites
ATACTTGCAAGGAACTAAATATCATATGCTCACTTATAGAAGATCTGATCATCTTGATGTAATTGGATAGATTCAGATTATGTTTGTTATGTGGATACAAGAAAATCCATATTTGGATATTTGTTCCAATTAGCTGGAGGAGCAATATCATGGAAGAGTGTGAAGAAGTCTGTTATAGATGCATCCACTATACAAGCTGAGTTTGTGGCATGCTTTGAGGCCACAGTTCAGGCTATTTGGCTGCGGAACTTTATTTCAAGACATGGACTAGTCGAAAGCATTTCCAAGCCACTGAAAATTAATTGTGATAATACTGCAGCAGTCTTCTTCTCTAAAAATGATAGGTATTCTAAGAGTGACAAGCATATGGAATTGAAATACTTTTCAGTTAAGGAAGAAGTCTAGAAACATAAATGACAATTGAACACATTAGCACCATCTTAACTTTTTGATCTTGGCAACCAAAGGATTGCCGCCCAAAACAGTTATTGAACATGTTGACAGAATGGTATTATTAATAGCATGAAATGATTTATGTTTAAAGTCATATTATGTTTATGCAATTGACACTTATTAACAAGCTCAACTATATATATGTGTTTGTTATTACCCAGAAGATAAAAAAATGGGGGGGAGGGGACGGGAATGAGAGGAAGAAGCTTGAAATAAGGATTTGGGAAAAGGATTAGCGGTAGTAGGGAAATTTTATTTTCTCTGGGTAGGTATGTTTATAAGATGATGTCATCTTTTGTTTTAGATAAGATATCTAAGCATTCTGGTTGACCCATTATGTATTTGAAAGATGTGTTCGGTAATAGACTAATATGGTAGTGCATTTTAAGGCTATGCCCCAAAATAACAGGTGTTGTACAACAATCATGATCATATTAAGTTATTTACTTAATAACACAAATTAATGTTGATTTAGTATAATGTGCACATTGATTGGAAATATTTATTAAACCATTACGTAAACGATGTTACGTGTGTGAAGTGGGAGAATGTTAGTATTATGACCCACTCACATGAATATTATTTAGTTTAATAGTTAATTACTAACTAAATTCTAATTCTAATTGTATAAGTGGAGAAGTTACTTGCAAGAAGTGGGAAAGTTAGTCCAACTACCCATTAAGTATTCCACTTTACCCATTACATCTTCCAACTATCCATTATCTCCACTACTAATCATGATGGAAAGGTGGAATGATGTCAAACACACTCTATTTAAAGGGTCCTCTGTCTACCAAAAATATAAAGTCTCATCCATCAAAGTTATTCATAAAGTATAAAACAAGAGAGAGAAACAACTTCTGAAGAATAAAAAGAATAATACTTCCGCTCAATTCAATTCAAGATTCTTAAAAATCACTATGGCTGGTTCAGGTATGAATTCTTGATTGAATTATCATTGTTATAGATGTATCTGAAAATCATATAGTTGTACAATCATAAATAATTGATAAGATTTATGAATACATACATTGTTTATGTTTTCACAATCAATTAAAATTCCTTACGGCCGCGACCTCCATAGCTCCGGCAAGCAGAACAAAACCCTCCCTGTTACTTTTCTTTCACTGTGGTAACGATTCTTTTTCCTTCTCCTCTTTATTTTATTACATTTTCGATCTATTCATGCTTATTTATTGATAGGTTTGTTCATATTTATTCCTTTACATTGCTTTATTTGACCAATTTGGCCGAAAAAATATTTACACTGACAACATTGATTTTTTTCTTAGTTACGTTCGTTGTCAAAAGTTGATTTTTCGTAATTTCCCTTTATTTGTTTTTCCTCACCTGAACACCAATGATGTCTCATTTGCTTTCACTTAATGCGTTGTTGGTTAGTTATTATTTTTATTATTTTATGTTTATTAGTAATTATTTTTTGTAGTTTAGTTGATAGATAAATTTGTTTTATTTAAATATTTGTATTGTTACTGTCTTGATTTTGTTAATTATATATATATATATATATATATATATATTGTGTTGTTGTTGTTAAGCTCCAAACATGATGACTTTGTCTATTATTGATGCTGAGTTCTAAGAGTTGTTATTATTTTGTTTAAGCAATTTGTTTTTAATTTAATAAATAATTGTGATGTCACTGTTAAGGTTAAATTCTCTTTGCATCATCTTTCATCTTAATCAGTACGTTAGTTTATTACTGGACAGATTAAAATTGGCCCATGAGAAAATCTCTTCATCGGTTTTGGAGGTCTTTCCATTTTAAAAGACGGAATTTACTTTAAGTTCATATTATTTATTTCATTAAAATTGGTCAATAAGAAAATCTCTCCGTCAATTTTGGAGGCTTTCACGTTATAAAAGAAGTAATTTAGGTTAAGTTAATATATTCATGTATGTTAAAATTGGCCGATGAAGAAATTACCGTCGATTTCTAAAGTCTTCCATGTTTATAAGATGAATTTTTATTTTGAATTTATTAATTTTAATTCATAATTAAATTTAGTACTAACTCTTTTACTAAGTTCCTTTACTGGTACGCCGAGTTGCTTTCCATCGAAGTTATTTGAATAAAATTTGAATTGCAATGTTATATATTATTTGTCTATTATTGGCAATAGACAAATTTAGTCCGTATCTAATTTTTTTTATTTTATTAGTTGTGTATATTGCATGCATATTATACTTATTAGTTTTATTTCCCCCTCTATTTGAAAAAATGAATTCAGTCCAGACCCACAATTTTGAATTTCGAAGGGTGCATAACACCTTCCCTTCGAAATAACTGAACTCTTACCTAGAATCTAATGATTTCGTAGATAACTTAAATGGTTTCCTAGTTTTTTCCTAATATTAGGTGACAACTCCCTTTAAAATTTTCTTATTCCTTAAATTCTTCAATATTTAATTAATTGATTATTTTTCAAGTCACCGCAATGTTTCTCCCTATTTGAATAGAGTAGGGATGTAAAAGTGATCCTATGAAGGGTGGTTTCCTAAGTAACTATCTTGTTGCTCTTATGTGACCATCATGACAAATATGTACACACACTCCATGCATAACTATGAGTATAATATGTTGATGATGTCAATGAAAGGATGATTCTTATGTGCACCTTTATTACACATGAAAAGGATATGAATAATGAAGTATGAACAGGTATTGTCTAAATGTGTTTATATGAAAGGCTTTTTCATATATGTACACATACACACATGAACTTATGAATGAAGTATGTAAAATGGTAGTCTAGTGAATAAGAGTCTCTTGGATGGTTTCCTTAAGTGTGTCCTATACTAGACTTTGTTATGATCATGTGAAAGGATATTCTCACATGATGTAGATTTTTTTAATGAAAGGACATTCCCATCATTAACCTATAAGTTATGTACATGTTATATAAGAGGTTAATCTCCTAAAGCCTATCGTATGAACTAAAATTTTAATTAAGACTTAAAGGCTTTTCAAAAAGGAAATTTAGCTTAGCACCGAGTGAACTTGACAATGAAAGGTTTTCCTTCCCAAAAGGAAGGTAGGTTCACCAATGTTCTCATGAGGTGGAAACTACAATGTTTTGTATCATAAAGAGGGTTTCTGGTAAAAGTCTCTTAATTCCTTAACTATGTGCCCCCATAGGAACCTTAGCAAGTAGATCCACCTAGATGCGATATGAATGTTAATGTCTTACCTTCGCAAGTAGTATTCCCTTCTTTTGGTGTAAGGGGTTGACACCGGATTTCATGTTTAGCTCACATGGTCTAATGTCGGTTAAGGCAAATTTTTTCGAATATAAAAAAATTAAAAATGAAAGTAAGAAAATGAACACTAACTAGGACTGCGGGTTCTTTATGTATATATGATATATATGATGTTGGTCTTATATTCTATGTATGATGTTGCTTTCACTTGATATACATGATGCTGATCTAAATTGTTATGTATGATGTTGACTATATTTGTTATGATGATGTATAAGGTAAAGATAATGCTTATGGTCTCTTTGTTAGTTTAGTTGGTTTATGTGGGGTTATGGACTTTCACATACACATTGCACTAGTAGACTCACTAGTAGACTTTGATTGGGGTTATGAGTAAGGTATTGTGATGTATTGACGAAATGGACTCTAAACATGAAATGTTGATTATGGTTTGGTTATAATGTTACGCATGAACATGAATATGAATATGTCTAATTGTTGTGGTTATCTGGACTTGTATATCGTTCTTGGATGTGCATAAAGGCTTTTGAAGTAAACTTAGCATACTTATAAAAAAATGTCCTTTTATGCATGTTTTACTAATGTTTTACTTGCATGTATCCATACTTGTTTGCTTAGTGTAAGTAAGGAACTGAGACTTTATCTATACATTGCACAAGTAGCTTATGAATGAAATTCTAAGGAAGAGTTCTATATATATATAGATATATAGATATATCTAGATATATATCTATCTATATCTATCTATATATATTATATATATATATATATATATAGTATGCCTGTCCCATATGATATGCTAATGTAGTCTCATTTGTTATACATGATGTGGGTCTTACCTAGAATACATGTTCTTGGTTATACTAGTCTTGATGATGTATGAAGTAAAGGCAATGCTTGTGATCTCCTTGGTTGGTTTACTTGGTGTGTGAGGTTATGGGGCTTTAAATTTACATTGCACTAGTAGGCTAACATTGAGGTTGTGAGACCTTACTCACAACCCCAATTTTAGTCTACTAGTGCAACAAGTATTACTTAAGGGTTTCTTAAGTAAATGAGTTAAGGTAAAAAGAAAGGTAATGTTATGAAGATAATGAATGTGTTTTAAATATGATAAATGACTTTAGTGTTGTTGTGAATAGTATCCATGTCAATTTGATGTATGTGAACTATATTGTACCTATTATATCAAATGTTCATGAGGTTTTACTAAAAGAAATTATACATTCTAACTAAATGTCCTCTTTAAAAATATGTTTCTGCGTGGTTATCATACATTTTGTGTTCTTGTACAATTATCATTCTTCTTCATCTTTTTACACAAAGTGTAGGTGGTGATGGCTAGGGGATCTTTCCTAAAGTGAATAGCTCTAGAAGATATTTCTGAAGTTCAAAAGGGTCTTTATGATTGAAGTATATTCATGTCAATATATTATTTAAGTTTATGTAACGGTCTAGATTATTCTTTTATGTTGTTAAGGGCAGTGTGTCACGAACTTAGAGTATTTACTAAAGCTTCGTGCAGCCCTCGGTAACTTACTCACTAGTCTTTCAAGATCTTGTAAGTTCAAGGAAGCTTTTATAACTTAGAATCGCTAAGAGAATGCTTGGAAAAGACTTAGAAATAACAAGAAAGAGAGCTTTGAAGAAGGATTTTTATATTGCTTGGAGAATTCTTTACAACTTGAATGATGGTTTGCAAAATGAGGAACACCTCTATTTATACTACTTCCTAGGGACTAAAGTGCAATTAATATTTACTTTACAAGTCCCTAAAATATTTACAATTTGATCACCTTTCTACAAATTCATCACATCTCTTATGACTTTCTTAGCCTTCTTTAGAGATTCCAAAAGGTTCTAAAGACAGATCGATAGAAAAAGTTGAAGAAGCGGTGGGAGAGATGGACGGGGGCGGTGATCTTCCTCCACTTCACCTCTCGGAACGTCCCTCCTGCTCTCTACTACCTCTTCTTTCTTAACTTTGATCAGACTAGAATAGTGGCGGGACATCCAACGCTCCCACACCTGATGATGCAACGATCGCGGCGCATTGCTGTAAAAAGTCGTGGACCTTGTTTTTGAATTTCCACAAGTCTTCATATTTCTCTCCTGTGGCCTCCTCTGGAGTTTGTCCCTTCCAATGCACAAGAAACATGGCGCTGACTTGTTGTCCTCTCTTCAATTTGTCTTTGTAATCTATGATAGCCTCAATCTCCCGGTCATGCAAGGCGGTGATAGTAATGGGTGCCTATTGTGATCGGTTTCAGCTAGGATCCTCCTTGTCTTCATGGTACAGCTTGAGGACGCTAGCTATGAAACACCAAATGAATCTTGAATTGTTGAGGTAACTCCAACTTGTATAATATCACTCCTACCTTGGCAACGATTCTGAACGGACTCTCATAATTGCGCACTAAGTTTTGATGGACGCCCCTTAGTGCCTTGAACTGTCCTTTGTTTAATTTCACCAAGACCATGTCGCCTTCTTTATAGTCTGTGGGACGACGCTTGCGGTAGGCAAACTTCTTCATCTTCTTGGTTGCCTTGTACAAGTAGGACTTGGCAGTGTACAGTTTCTCCTCCCATCCCTTGGAAAGATGGTAGACACCCAAAATCTTTCCCTCAAAAGCAGTCGGCAATGAGTGCGGAGTTTGGGGATGTTGGTCTGTCGCCAACTCAAATGTTGTGCACCCAGTGGACTCGTTCCTCTGTAAATTGTAGGAAAAATGCGCCATTTCTAGGAGTTTTACCCAATCCTTCTGATGCGCACTAACATAGTGCCTGAGATAGCACTCTAGTAAGGCATTGACGCATTCCGTTTAGCTGCTGATATGCGGGTGACTTGTGGAGAACTGAAGTTTTGTGCCAAGAATGTCGAACAACTCTCTCCAAAATTTTCCAGTAAATTGGGGGTCTCGATCACTGATGATATGCCTTGGCATCCCCTAATATTTCAACACGTTCTTAAAGAACAATTGAGCGGCTTCTTTTTCAGTGCAACCGGCTGTGGTAGGCATAGAGGTAGCATACTTTGAAAACATGTTCACCACTACCATGATAGTACTAAACCCATTGGATTTTTGCAAGGAAGTGATGAAGTCCATGGTAACGCTCCCCCATAGGCGTTCTTCTACAGGTAGTGGCTCTAGTAACCCTCCCGGTTGACTTTGCTCCACCTTGTTTTGGTTTCGCATTTACAAGACAGTCTGCAGCTCGTGACTCATTCGTCCCAAGATGCGTGGCCGAGTAAACAGAAGTATATAGCCTCGATCAGTGCCCTCGTTCTTTATTGTCCTGGATGCCCAGCCCACGGTGTATCGTGTCTTTTCTTAATGAAGCGCTGCATGATAGACCCGAACTTGGACACATAGACCCTCTGACCGCTGGTGAGAAGGAAGCTATCTTCTACCCAAAAGCACCTGGTTTTGCCTTGGGCAGCCAACTCTATCAGCTTCTTTGCATCTGGATCATGTTGTATGCCATCCCTGACTTCTTGAATGTCACACTGGTCTTTAATGATGGCAGCAAGATCGTCTTTCCTACTTAAGGTGTCGGCCTCGACGTTGCCCATCCCTAGCTTGTACTCCAAGACATAGTCAAACTCTGCCAGAAAGTCTTGCCTCTAGATTGCTTAGGGATGATCTTTTTCTATGACTAGAAGTAGCTAGTGGCCATGTTGTCGATCTTAACCACAAACTTGGAGCCTAAATAGTGTCTTCACATGCGTAGGAAATGCACGATGGCCGTCATTTCCTTTTCTTGCATCGTGTACCACCGTTCGGCCTCATTTAGTTTGCGGCTCTCAAATTCTATTGGGTGTCTATATTGCATTAAGACTCGCCCAATGGCAAAGCCTGATGCATCCGTATGTATTTCTAAGGTCTTGGAGAAGTTGGGCAGCGTCAAGACCGGCTCTTCCATCACCGTGGCCTTAAGACCTTCGAACGTTTTTTGGCACTCTCGCTTCAAACCCACGACTTATTCTTCTGTAAAAACTCGGTCAGCAGAGCGGCTTTAGAAGAGCAGTCACTGATGAACCTGCGATAGTAGTTTGCAAGTCCAAGGAAGTATTGTAGCTCGGTCACTTTTGTGGGTGCCTCCCGCTCCTGGACCGACCACCGAACTAATTTTAGTCTCCCCTCGTACCATTAGTGTTCACTTGGCTGAGATTATGTCTAAGAAGTGAACCTCATGTTGACGAACCGACATTCTCGTTTTTTGACATAGAGTTGGTTCTCTCGTAAGACTTGAAAGACTATCCCAAGGTACTCCACATACTTATCCAAGGTGTTGCTATAGATGACTATGTCATCCAAGTACATCACCACAAACTTGTCCAAGATCTTGTAAGATGACACTACTTACTCACTAGTATTTCAAGATCTTGTAAGTTCAAGGAAGCCTTTAAAACTTAGAATCGCTAAGAGAATGCTTGGAAAAGACTTAGAAAGAACAAGAAAGAGAACTTTGAAGAAGGATTTGTATATTGCTTGGAGAATGCTTTAAAACTTGAGTGATGGTTTGGAAATGAGGGGCACCTCTATTTATACTACTTTCTAGGGACTAAAGTTGAATTAATATTTACTTTACAAGTCCCTAAAATATTTACACTTTGGTCCCTTTCTAGAGAATTCTACATTCTCTTAGGACTTTCTTTAGCCTTCTTGAGGATTCCAAAAGGTTCTAGAGTCCTCCGCACAACTCTAGACCGTTCTGCTCTTCTCCGGACGCGGAATCAGAGTGGAATAGTGGTGGGCCGTCACACGTGTCCCTAATCTATTATATTGATGTCAAGTCTAACATGGCAAAAGAGACTTAGTGTCTTAACTATGTACTTATGACATTATAAATGAACTGATGTTCATGCCCATATAAATGATACTATATTTCCTTGAAAAGACATCTCAAAAATTTCGCCAGAAATTCAACGAATATTCTTTTAAAGATCAAATTCAAATTGTCTTAGTTCGAGAAATAGCCACTAATGACCATCGATACATGGATCAATTTTATGAGAGAAGAACTAAAGGAGGAACAAAATTGTGCCCGCAATATTTATCAATAAAGTTATGTTTTTTCATATTTTTATTTATAATTGTAATTTATTTTTTATTACTTTAATATTAATTGCAAACAATGATAGTTGATACCATGAAAATTAATACACCGTAAAATATTTCGACCCTTGCGGCATAGTTTTAATTTTTAATCTAGTTATAATAGCTTATTTACTTCGACTTTAATTTGCACAAATATTTATTTGACGTTATAGCAATATATTATCATAACGGATGACTGTTATATTAAAGAGATATCCGATGGTAACTACAAATTTGATTGAAAATGTGGATGAACATCAATTCTTGTGTTATATTGCATACGACTTGCAGCAAATAAATTTAATTTTCATGAATATCTAAAATGATGAGGCATCAAGAGATTTTTTGTGACCATTTTTTAATTATTTATTTTTAAAAATCTTTGTAATTTTATAGTTAAGATCACATACTGGACCAGTATTAATTAATTTCAGGTACTTTTCATCACATTGCAAAAAATTATTCAAAAAATTCATGTGGAATAAATCTATTTAAAAATAGAGTATATTTTTAATTTTAATTCATTACTCCATTTCTCATCGATGACAAAAAACAATGAGCAGGCAGATCATATATAATTAATTTATAACTTAATTAATTATTGGACAAAGAATCAAATATGCTCATGTACTATTAGAATAGTTTAAATATATCCCTCGTTATACATTCGGGCCAAATATATTTTCATGTTATACTTTCAATTCAAATATATCCCTCTCAACATACTTTTACACAAATTTATCCTTAATTTTAACGGAAGGACACATATCAAGCTCAAAAAATGAAATGACCTGCCCCAATTCTAAATACCTTTTTTTTTTACTGAAGCACACCCGTTTAACTGGATCCAACCCATTTTATTTTCATCTTCTATCTTCTTCTTTTTTCAATATCCAAACCTTCAAAAGCTTCTACTTTTACAATTTACAGTGGATTTTATTTTCTTTTTCTGATTTTGCACTACATCGATTATTTGTTTGTTGGACATAACAAAGACGATCTGAATTTGGAGATTGTCATGTGATTATTATTCATGTTATCACTGAATTTGAATGTGAATGTGAAAATATAATACACAAATAAAGTTTACTATTGAGAAGCTCTGAAAGAGTTGTACTGGTATACTTAGCCATGATACCTGCTTATTTTCCTTAAAATTTGACTTTGTTGTCGTTTAAGGTTAATATACTGCTCAGCGCAAGATCAAACTATGAAGGAATGAATTTTAGCTAATGAACATAAATGCCCTTTTTGAAGGTTTGGGTATTGAAAAAAAGAAGAGATGAAAATAAAATGAAAATTTTGGTCCAGTTAAACAGTGGGTTTCAAAATAAAAATAAAAATAAAAAATTAGGCATTTAGAATTGGGGCGGGTCAATTTTTTTTTTAGTTTGACATGTGTCCTGCCGTTAAAATTAAGGGCAAATTTGTGTCAAATATAACAAGAGGAGTATATTCAAATCGAAAGTATAGCGTGAGGGGTATATTTGACTCGAAAGTATAACAAAGAATATATTTAAATTATTAGTAATAGTATATGGATATATTTGACCATTTTTCTTTAATTAATTCATAGTTTCTTAAACTTTGTGATAACAAGTACTTCCTCCGTTTCTATTTATGTATGTATACAACAAACTAATTATCCAACTATTTTCACATTTTAAATAATGCACCTTGCAATTAATTTGGAATAAGTTTCATCATCAATTGATGAAAATTAGGATTATGCTTCTAATTAAGATATCTTTTAAAATTAGTGTTAGAACTTTAAATTTATTTCATAGTCTTTAATAATTAACTTCAAGTTAATTATGAGCAAGTATAACATTATTATAAATAATGTTCTATTGAGTGAGCATTTGATAACACAATACTCTATAACTACTCCCAAACCTATAAGCCATGTCGAAAAATACTTTAATTATTGTTATCATGATTATTACTTTTTGCATATGTCATATCGAGTCTATATCAAGTTTTTTACAGTCATGGAAACAATGAAAAATGATGCGCAAACAGTAAGAAAGTTATTGGGTGACTGTCTATGTTAACTGTAATTGTAGTTGTCCTTGTGTACCATGTAGGTGTTGAAATAAGTGACGAAGATCGTAAGTCCGTACTTAGTGCTATATCTTGATTTCCATGTAATCCTGATGATCATATGATTTTCTTTCTTTCTTTTCTCAATCATACATGAATACAACAACATTTGCTTTGATGAGTATATTAAAAAGGTTTACAGTCTCTCTATAATATTTTTTATACTATTACTTCTTTTTCTAATAACGGGTAGAGCTAGAAGTTCAATTACGAGTTTAGTCTAGTTTAATTATTTTTATTCAAAATATCTTCCGAAGGTCTCGAGCTCATCCTTTATTTTTAGAAATTGGGTGTGAACGCTACAAATTAAAAAGAAGGAATTAGCAACGAACCTGTCACTAAATTATATTCTTTGATTTATAGAGCATTTAATAATCTCTCGCGAAGTTAAACAGAACTAGCAAAAAAAATGTGTTTTTTCTTTCTGTTAGTGAAATTTTGCTTAAACAAACCTCAATATAGCTACCACAAGTTGGCGAGACAGAAAAAAAAAAGTTCCTATACACTAATTTTTTTAAACCTTTTAAAATTATAGATGACCTACTCTGGTGTATGGAAATCAAGAACGGCCACTAAATTATAGATATATTCAATATATAGATATAAAATGTTACATTATTCTAATTCAAATTAACTTTGAAAATTAATTAAAAATTTTCATAGAAAAAACCGTGATTAGTAAAAAAAATAAAAAATGAGGGAATAACATGTTACTTTAATTCTCAATGTTGTTTCTTTCATATTTTTTTTTTACTAATCACAATTTGTTCAATGAATAAAAAATTTTTTTATGAAAAATATTTCCTTCCTATCAAACACACGCCAATTCTCCCTAGTTTCTAACAAATAATAAAAGCAGGCCTAGGTACTTGTTCTATTGATAATAATAAAGATGAACTTAATTTTTACTCTAAAAATGATGTTTTATAGTAAATAACTCATAATTGTTGATTGCTAGACGACGCAATTTGCGTATGAATGGTTGTTAGCCTGTGTATGTGATTGTACATGAGCAGCCGAATTTAGAAATTAAAATTATTCGTAATGACTTATCTCACATAAAATACAATTTAGCACTTGTGACATAGATTTTGATTTGCAATATAGTTAACGATTAACTTATACACTGCAACTTTAATTTGTATAAATTTTAATTTGACGTTATAGTGATATTTTATTGTGAATGAATGATGATGACTGTTATATTAAAAAGACGATTAAAAGTAATTATAAATATCTTCTCAGAGTGTTGAAGGTGTTGAAAATGTGGATGAACATCGATTTTGCCTTAAATCACATACAATTACTTACAGCGAATATATTTAAGGAAAAATTACTTGAATATACAACTTTAGCATATTTTTCATTATTTGAAAAATTACAAAAAAAAAAATCCCAATGCTTTTCTATTATCGGATATGTCATTTTATGTGATATATTGATCAAATACATAGTGATATATCGAAAAGTTGAGTGATGTATATGAAATCAAGATGCGATGTATTGAAACTTAAAGAGGTGTATCTGAAGCTAGAATGTGATGTATCTGGACGTTTTATAAATCAAATTTTGAGAATTTTTTGTAATTTGAGAAAAAATAAAAATGAGATGTAAATAGCCAACATTATGAGATTTGTTTGAAATTCTACCTAATGTAATTTTCAATATCAAATTTTAGAACTTTTTTTATAAGAATTCTGGGAAATTTTATAGAGGTGGCAATATTAAATTTCAGGTACTTTTCATAACGTCTAAAAATTCATGTGGAATAAATTAATTTAATATTAGCGTAGACTTTTAATTTTAATTCATTATACCTTCCACAAGTTCAAATAATGCACGTTGATTAACCAATAATATCAGAAAATTAGGATCTTGCTTCTAAGATAGGTTATAAAATTAGCGTTGACTTTTCAAATTATTTTGTGATAACAAATATTCTCTTCGTTCGTTATGTTTGAATGGACACACAAATTAAGTAAATAATTATTAATATAGATATTTTATCAAATATAGTCTTATTAAATAGTAGAAAAAAAAATGATTTATAGAGAAAGAGAATTAATTTGTGAGGTGTATATAATAGAAAAAATTAATTTTTTGTTTGTGAATACTTCTGTTCAAAAAGAAACAAATAAAAATAAAGATCTATTTAGAAATAAATGACAGTAAAACGAAAAAAAGGGAGTAATAAACAAATCAGTCACATTATAAGTATTATAAAACCGCTTATAACGCATTGTTATTAGGCAGTGTGAGCATTTGTAACATTAGAGCCTGTTTGGCTCAGCTTAAAAGCTGGTCAAACTGACTTTAAAAGATGATTTTGACTTATTTAGATGTTTGGCAATACTGAAAATAACTTATTGAAGGTTTAAAAAAAATCTTTATTTAAGCCAAAGTTAAAAGCGGCGGTTTAGAGGTGCTTTTCTTTTTTTAGCTTATAAGCTGTTTTTAAGTTGACCACATTTTTATGTTTTTGACCCTTAATATTTTTATATAATCTCCAAATTTACACATAACACCTAACATTCTTTCTTCCATTTTACCTTTTCACGTTTTGGACCATAACAAACTTCAGCACTTTATCCAAACAATAACTTGCTTATTTTAAAATAAGTTTCAGCCTTTCCAAAAGTTATTTTTTAAAGCTATTTTTATTAAGCCCAATCAAATTTTTGGGTGGGCCCTTATGTATTCACCTCTCAAAACTTTAATCATGTCAAAAAATACCATAATTTTTATTATGATTATTGTTTTTTGCATTTGTCGTATTGATTCTACATCAAATTATGTGCTGCATGGGAAAGCGATGAATCACAATTACGCACAAAATTCAAGAGAATTACTAGTTGATTGTTTATGCTTTAAATGCGAGTGTGCGTGCCCTTGTGATGCATGTCCAGATTTATGTTGAATTCAATTGGCAAAATATATGGACAACCCGTTAAAATGATGTACCTACTGCATACCACTTATTGGAAATGATATCATTGATACTTCTATATATATGTACAAAGTGGTATACCTTTTCTTGTAATTCTGATGATTGCACTTTTTAAATTATGGTTGTATGCTTGCTTTTCGTTTTCTTCTTTCTTTTGATCATGCCTATTTGTTTCCCAATTATGTATAAATAATACGAGACTTAATTTGTTTCGATGAAATTATTGATCGATAAAGAAATGAACCTTATTTCTTGGTCGTCTAACTTTAACTTCAATAATCAGATAGCTTATACAGGATGGATCATATAAAAATTCAACTGAGTACCATATTGTATTAATGTAGATTTCAACATTATATTTATTTAATAATGTATTTTCTTTTCATATTATTTTTATATGTGTTACTTGGTCGGAGATTCCTTCGAAAACAGTCTATATTTTCACAAGATAGGGATAAGTTTGTTTATACACTATTCTCCCAAAAACCACTTATGAGACTGCAATAACTATGTTTTGTTGGATTTTGAAACTAAGAGAGCTCTGCATTTAAGTTTTAAAATTTCAGTTTTCTGTACAGCTTCTAATTAACAAGTTCTAAGAATTAAATACACACGTTGAATTAAAATTGGAGTAAATTTCTATCATCAATACCTGAAAAATTGGATCATGCTTCTAAGATATAGATTCAAAAATTAAGGTTAAGTTTTGATTTAATTCATAGTTTTTAATACGTGACAACCAATAATATATAACACATAATCTTTATTCACTAAATTTGAGTCATGTGGAAAAATGCCATTGTTATTATCATGATTATTGCTTTTTTCTTCTATCATATCGACTCTACATCAAGTTTTATGTTACTATGAGAATAATTAGATGAATCGTTATTACCAACTTCACATTTATTGAAAAATAATACACAAAAATAAAAGAAAATAAATGATTAATTGTTTATATGAGAAATATTTTTGTGAATTACGTAATACATGTCCACGATCATGTTAAATTTATCGACAGAGTAACTTCGTGATAGAATATATGCCTTCACTTAACAGAATAATGGACCAGGTCCATTATACACTAATGAAATACTCAGACAGTTAAATGCAGTAGTAAAACAACACATGATTTTAGTGGAAACCTCCTTGCTTAAGAGAGTAAAAACACGACCTGTCTCACAGGATTTTCAATCGTTTTCACTAATCTTCTTTAAGCAAAAGTAAATAAAGTAACCAAGTGTGAGAAGAAGTTTGAAATCTCACGTTTAAGGCAATAGTCTCTATGCTTAAAAAGCTCAAAGTAGAAACAATCTACCCACTCAGCTATCCCCCACATGGACAACCTCAGACTTTTAACACAACCACTGATTCCTTATAGTTTTCAGGCACGCTTTAACCAAGTATATAGAACAAGAGAATATATTCCTAAACGCTGACACTAAAAGCTCCAGAGGTAGTGGGTTCTTGGAATATTCACCTTTCGTTTTCTAGCAGCATTTGCAAAAGTTCTTGAAAAAGTTCTATCTCAAGTTGCAAAAATTATGGAAAAGAGTGGGTCTAGGAAAGTGCTTTTAATATAGGGAAAGTCCACGTTCCTTAAACTCTTTGCCATTGGTTGGAAGGAGTCTCACTTCTTACGCCATAGGAAAGTGTGTACCACTTATGTACTGTCCAGCTGGCAGTAGTTCAACAGGCTCATCACCACATCACCCATGAGAAGCCTGTATCTCTATCTTAAGGTCCATGGGTTTGTTTCATTCGTCAACACTCAAGCAAGAAAACCTCCTGGTACCTTTACATAGGTCCCTAGTTTGTCAAATCATCATAACTACAAATAACATTTCCCCTTTTGATGATGTGACAAACAATGATCTAAGATCTTCTCAAACTTTGTTCCCCATTGCTATTATTCACCCTCAATGTATTCCCCACATGTATATTCACCCTCACGTATCCCACATAAATAATCATTAGCTACTTACAGTTTTACTTTCCCCCTTTTGGACCATCATAAAAAAGAATATGCAGTCAACCAGTTGAAGTGTGTCAACCAAAATACTAAACAAGATCAAAACTAAAGAGCAATCACTCATAAGGGAAAGCCTTCACAAAAAAGGGATAATAGACAAACAGAGGAATAATAACCAGCATGCCATCATAACATTAATACAATAAAATCAAACTGAATATCCATCAACACAAAGATAAGCCACACAAAAAAAATTCGACACATGGGAGGGTTGTTTAACAGGATAGGAAGAGGGGGGAGGATGAGACAGGGACTGTATCATGAGAGTGAGTCGTGCATTGACAGCATCATTATCTTTAATAGCCTTTTCCTGCAAGGCAGTGATCTTTGCCTTCAACTCTGCATTCTCTCTCTCCAGAGTTTGTACCACTGAAGAACCAGGTCCCTCATTCTTTGAAGTAAGCAGTTCTGCTTTGAGTATAACAATCTCAGCCTCTTTACCACTCAAACGCACAGTGAAGTCCTCCACCTCGTGCTTAAGCTGTCACTGATCTTCAATGAGTTGAGTCAATATTGATTTTGGATAGCCCTTCACTAGTCAATACATTCGCACTCAACCAGGGTACTCTCGGGAAGTTTGTTAAACAGTCCCAACCTTTCCAACACTTGAGAGCGAATTTGAAAAAGTTTGAATACTTCCATGAGAAAGTAATTTGTATACCATTCCTGAACACCTTTCCTCCCGATGACGGTTTTGTATTATGCCTCAAGAATTAGTCTGGGAGATTTCAAGGCTTCGAAGCTACACAACATCTCCATCACAAATAAGTCAGCCAGCAGTTGCTACTATCCTCTTTCAGGTGCGCCAGGGAAGGAGAACTGCACGCAGCATGCAACTCAAAGACCAACTGGTACCCACCTCCATTGATTTTCTTCTAAATCCAGCAACCTTGGTTGTGGGGATGTCTTAGAAATCACAGAAGAAAACTCAGAGAGAAAGTTCTTCCAGTATAGACCGGGTCCCTCTCTAGGCCACCCTGAGAATTTAGAATTTTTCTCCACACACCCTCATCTAGAGTACAGAAATGTCATTAACCATTATGAGAATGCTTATCTCCTGAATTGAACAGTTCTAGTAAAATTGCGCACTTCTTCTTAATGGCAGGATTGGGGATGTTCTTTTTTGGAAAGGTGTAGCCAAGATTAGAATCCTACATATCGTGAAGAGAGTCATGCCCGGAAGAGTTTATTTCCACATATCAAAACAACTCTCCATGCCAAGTCGGCTTGTGCTTCTCAGGTTGTCAAACAACTTCCTGCATGTTGACACTCTATCATCTCTCCTTGGCTTGGAACCCTGTCCCTGTGATCTCTTCCTTTTCCCTCAGAACTTTCTTTTTTGGGTTTTGTGTTTTCAACCGTTTTCGAAACCTTTCCCTTTGTCCTCTCAGACCTTTTTTTATTAGTTTTCGTTTCCACGTCTCATACAGACAAACTCAAACAACAATAGCTCAGGCATTTTGAAATGATGCCTTGAAGGTTCTGGCACTTCTAACTGAAAGCAGTAGAACATGAACTGGCCTTTCAAGCATCGCCATCAACTTTTGAGCAGCAACTATTGTAGGTCTTCTCTAGGGCATCTTCTACAACCTTTCTTTCCTTTTCTAGATATCTCACCTTCTCTTCGCTCAAACCTTCATTTGAAAGGTTTCCTCCTGACTCGAGTCAAAGAGGCGGAGGAGGAAGGGTACCTTTTATATCAGGAGTTTTATCAGAAAATGGGTTGAAGTGATTTCTTACCTCTTTCCCATTTCAAAACGTAAGTTTTGGCTCCGCATTACTTCTTCGCATATAGCCAAAATCTCAATCACCACTCTTCACTTGCTGCGCCAAATATTGACTCCGATGCCTATGCTGGGGTAGATCTCATTAAAAGAGAATGTCAGGCCAGCATATCTTGAAAGGACCAGGTCTGTAGTAGGCAAGCACTAATGATACTGTTAGATCGAGGCATAGAAGGATTGTCGGGGTGTCTTGTTGAGAAACTAGAAGGGGGATTGGGTCTGGCCTGTACAGTGACAGGAGAGAGAAAGCAAGTGGCTCTATTTCGCTAAGAGCATCTAGCATCCTCTTTGGAGGAAGAGGAAGGACAAGAAAATGGTTGACACACAAGAGAATGGCTTTTCGAACATAGGAAAAGAAGAAGAAACAGAGTTTGTCTTTTTAACTTTTTTTAAACTTTCGGAAACAAGAAGAATGTTAAAGGACAGATGATAATTTCAACAAAAGAAAGTAAATAGGGTTTTTTAAATAAAGGCTATGAAAATGGGATGTCAGGTCCGTGGATTGGATGTTGTCGTTTGAGAGAGAACGATGGGAACTAACGGTCAGAGTGACCGGGATGACTGACCGTGGCATTTTCAACGGTCAATAAGTTGAGTTTTCAAGTTTCAAATAATGTATAAATGCTAACTGGACAGGCACCAGGTACCATAGCAACAGTTACAAACCTCATTACCCTGCGTTCTAGTCAGTTCTTGTGTAAGAGGTCCTCTGAAGTATACCTACAAAGGTACAAAAAGGATCTATTAGGATAAAATTATTCACACAAAGGATACTGCACTACAATTTTAGCCATCAAGGGAGTTCAACTCTTGGAAGTAAGAACATCACTTAGAGTCAACATGCCCCAACTTAATCGATTTCTCTAAAAATTATCTTTGCTGAGAGAGACTGGGTGAAGATATCTACTACAGATTGCTCTCCGTTGGGAAAATATGTGAGCACAATATTTCCCATTCTCAACATTATCCTCTCAAAAGTTAGATGTGACATCAATATTGCTTGGTTATCTTATGATGGACTGATTCTTTCACCATACTAAACAAACACTAGGCTTGTCACAACATAAGAGGAATTTGCTTGATGTTGGGATATCCGAGTCGATCCAGTGTTCCGATCCAAGCAACTGTGAACATGCATAGGCTTTGCAACAACTACATACTCAGCTTCAGCAGTTGAAAGAGCCACAAAAGTTATGCTTCTTGGTTCCCAACGAGATGGAGTGATTGATCCAAGGAAATGAGTCCTTACTCAGGACGGTACTATTCCTATCAACTGATAACCAGCAAAAATCAGAATCTGCAAAACCAACCAGATCAAAAGTGTCACCTGTTGGATAGAAGAGAAACCAGGTCCCCTGTTTCTTCAAGAATCTGAGAAATAACGGTATTTGCAGACTTCAAGTGTGAAATCACAAGGGACATGATTGAGACCTGGCACACATTCCAAACACTATAAACAGATCAGGCCTGACTAGCAGCAGATATAACAAGGCATCCAATGATTCCCCTGTACATTGTTTGATTCACAAGAAGGATCAGATTCCGCTACTACAAGCTTGGGTATTTGTTCCCATGGAGTATCAATAGGTTTAGAGTCAAACATATTTGAAATTTATTCTGCAGCTCCTTAATGTAACTTTCCTAACAAATTGAAATCCCATTGATGATTGCTTGATTTGCAGACCAAGGAAGAATGTCAGTTCACCCATCATGCCATTTCAAATCCTTTCACATTAATGATGAGAATTCTTCAACAAATGTTCTGAAGTAGCTCCAAAAAAATTAGTTCATCCACAAAAACTTGAATGATAAGAAATTCTTGTTCTCATTTTAATAAAAACAAAGTATTGTCTATCTTGCCTCTTTTGTGAAACCATGATCAGCAGGAGAAAACTTGACAGTCTTTCATACAATGCTCTTGGAGCCCTGTTCAGACCATCAGGGCCTATTCAATCTGGACACATGATCAGGTAGTCAGCATCTTCAAAACCAGGAGGTTGTTGACAAATACTTCCTCTTGAGATCTCCATTCAGAATGTACTCTTTACATCCATTTGATCAGCTTTGAACCACATGAGATGAACAGCAAAGCTAGTGAAAATTCTGATAGGCCTCCATTCTGGCAACACGTGAAAGTCTCATCATAGATAGTCCCTCTTCTTTGATTATATCCTTGAAACCACAACCTTGATTTATTCTAGTAACACTCCCATGTTTAGAATCAATCTGTTTCTGAAAATCCATTTGGTGTCCTATTACTGTTCTGTCTGCAAGTTGAGAACCGGGTAACCAGTACGTGCTTCTTTCAAACTGATGACGTTCTTCTTGCATAGAGTTGATCCAATCGCATCACTTAATGCTTCGTCAACATTTGTGTGGGGCTCAGTAGATGATATAAAATGCTGAAAATTGCAACTAAAAAAATGATTTTATTATTTTGATCTAGGATGAATTTCCAAAATTCAGGAGAGCAATAAGATTATCCAAGAGATGTGATGAACTATGCTTCCATTCCTGATCTTGGAGCAGACTGATTGAGTTGACTAGCAGGTTCTCTCATTCAAGAGAGACATTCATTTATTAGGAGTTTGATTGTACTCTGGATGGAATTTCGGAGTAGTACCATTGGTACCTCATCACATGTTTTCACCTCATCGCCTTTCAGGTAGACTAGAATATGATCATCACAATCATTTTTCCGTTGTTGTCCAGCTCAGCTTCATTTCCTTCAATTTCTGCGAATTGAAACAGTTTGATCACATCATCTTCATCATTGATCCATTATTCTCAAGCTTCACCATCTTCATTCAAAACACATGATGCTTCTTCCATGATTGAGATCGTTGGTTGAATATCTGTAAGCCTTCTTCGATGAAGAATATCCACAAATTACTCCTTATGCACTCGTAGGACCCAAATTCCCAAATCATCCTTTCCTGTTCAGCACAAAAACACCTGCATCCAAAGTGCTCTTAGATAAGCAGCATAGGCGTTCTGTTGTTGAGAGCTGATAGTGGGGTCTGATTCAAAAACAAGATCTTATCAGCCACCTGTGGGAACAATGACATGTTGTGTTATGTTAACAGCTTCAGGCCCAGAAATTTGAGGAAGATTTGATTCAATACTAATGTTCTGCAATGTTACTAAGGTCTGTTTTCCTTTCCACCACTCATTTTGTTGAGCGGTTCTAGGAGCAGAAAAAAATTAGACTCTTACCATTCTCCATGACAGAATTTATCATTTGAGTTCAAATCGTGTACCACTGATCAGATCGAATGTGCAAATGAACCCCACTTATCGATTCAATTTGGTCTGAATCATGTTTGAAAAACACCACCAAACTCTTTCAGCTGTTTCGCCTTTATTTCAGGAATCTTGTCCATGTAGATCGCGAGTAATCATCAACGATCACCAATATGTATTCTGCCATTTTGCTTGGAACCTTCAGGGATCCACCCAAGTCATGTCGAAGCAGCTCTGGGGGTCTTGATTGATGTTACTTTCTTTTAGGCTTAAAGGATGATCTGATTGGTTTTCCTTTAACACAGGATTCAAGATGTACTTTCAGACAAACTTCAGCTTTGCAGACCTACGGGACCAAGGTCCTTAGAATAAGTTTGTTAAAGAAAGATGAGCGACATGCCCCAGCCTACGATGCCAAAGATTCATCATTCTTCATTCTGAGCGACTTAAGACATGTCAGGTATCTCCATGAGACGTTTCTAAGTTAGCCCCATACCAGATTTTTTATCATGTGAGCAGTGAGAATTACCTTCTTTGTAGTAGACTCACCACCGTGCACTTCTTAGAAGTTAAATGACTGCATTTCCTTTGTCACTGATTTTTGAGGCACATAACCAACTGTACTCAACCCATCCACTGATACACATTTTCGATTGACTCTTCAAGAGATTTTCCCACTTTGCCACTCCCAAAATGTACCCCTTTTTCACATACCAAAAGAGGACAACTCCTCCTTGAAGTGTCTGAGTAGAGGAATTTTTTGTTACATCACCACTCATATGTTTAGAGCATCACACTGCGATATACCAACATTGACTGTTGCTCCTCTGGCACTCACCTCAACAAGACTCACTATTTAGTTGGTTTGAACCCTTTCAATTGAGTTCCCAGAAGGCCAGACAACGGCAGTTGATTAGAGTTGTATTAGTTCATAGGGTAGATTGTTGAGCTTTCTAACAAAGGACATTGGGGCAGAGTCAGTGACAGATTTTTTCTTTGAAAATCTGTGAGTGAAACATTCTTTGTAGGATCAGTCTCTCTTTTGGAAATTTTGTCTTTCAGCATAATTAAGAGTCGCTCATAAGATTTTCTCCAGCAGCACACTCTCCCTTTAAATGACTATTCTTACACAATGAATAAAAGCAGATTGTCAGACACAACTCATACTGCTGTGAGGATTATTAAGGAGGAGTGATGTTCAAACTTCCTAGTCTTTCGTATTGAAATACTATGATGTTGTATTGGACAAATAAACTTTGAGGATTTTGTCAAGATTAAGGAGAATTTTTCAAGTTCGTCCTTAAGTGTGACAGATCCTTTTCTAATTTGTTGCTCTTTTCCTCAACGACCGGACCAAGGGTTTTGTCTTAGAGTTTTTCAATTTATTCTTGGAATTACAAACTGTAAACCATTGACATTCATTTTAGCTTTTTCAGTTTCGTTCCGTTATATATATCAACTGGTTCTAAGTTCAGAATTATCAGGACTCTAGAGACACCATTCTTGACATTTTCTCTTCAAGTTTAACTTTGTTTTCAATTAAACTGTCAAGTTCAGAATTAATCGTGTCTCTGTAAGATGTAACTACAATTACGAATCAATTCATGACTTTTGCACCAACGTCTCAATTTTTTGAAGGAGAATAATTATACCAAGTCATTTTTCATATCAAGAAGAGTTACTGGTCGTCCTCTTCTTCATTTTCTGTATGAGCCATGGGATGCAAAAACAATCCCTTGAAAATGATTCATTTATGTTACAGCCACCATAGACACATCATTTGGTGAATCGAGATCTCTGAATTCACCCAACGCAGCACAAGATTCCCTATGACCACCAAATCGCAGAGCTTTTTCGATCCTCTTAACCGAGTAGTAGAGTACCAGGTCCTTTTCTTCTTGTCACTTCTTGGTTTTTGATGTTCCGGTTTTCATTCTGAGCAGAGGTTACCACCTTGATGAAGTGCCCAACTTTCCCAACTTTAGCATGTTCAACCTTGAGTCCCTTTCGAGTAGTACCATTTGTTCCTCTTTTAAAACTTTGTTTTTTCTCAACAATTTTTCGAAATCTGGTTGATGAGATAGGTTCAATCCTCATCACTGGAATCTTCAGCTGATTTGTACTTTCAGCATCAATGACTTTCCTTTTAGCTTCCTTTTTGATGAATGTAATTTTTATTCAGCTCATGTGTCTTAACATTTCCAATCAAATCATCCATAGCAGCACCTTCAAATCTTTGGCTTCTGTGATGGCATCAACCTTGCTTCCCAAAATTTTGAGAATTCAAAGTAATTTTCTGACTGGTTGCTCATGGCTTATAGGTTCACCAAGACTTCGCAACTCATTTGTAATGGAAGCAATTTTGTGAAAGTGTCATTAATTGTTCTACTTCTATCATTTTGAAGTTCTCATACCGTGAGGTAAGCATAATCAATCGTTGATGCTTTGACGTGTTCAGTTCCTTCACAGCATTCTTAAAACGTCCCAAATTCCTTCGGCAGACGCACAAGTTGAACCCTGTTGAACTCATCAGGGTCCTATCCCACAGACAAGAAGAGTTTTTTACTTTGTAGCCCTTTTCAATCTTTTTTCTATCAGCTTCGTCTACTTCTTTCAGGCTTTGGAACAAGACTAGTTTTCTCTCCATCCTGTCTCTTCATAATTGGACTCACGGTCCATCAAATATAATATCCCTAACTCGGTGTCTTCCGCCATGAGGTAACATGCATTTTAACTTTCCACAACTGTTAGAAAGACAATGTCCCTTGGAAATGTTTTATCAGAGAAAAATATCATTTCGAAGAGTTTGTTTTTTTTAAAGGATTTTCGACTTTTTTCTTTTTTAGGAGTCGCCCACTTAATTTTAAGAAAAATTAAGAAAAACTCATTTCCAAACACACTTAAACAGAAAAAACTCTTTTAAAAATTTTTTTTTTAAAGGTTCGGATTCTTATTAGCGTCTTAGGAAGGTTTTGAAGGCACCTAAAACGCTCCGCTTAATACGGTTTTCCGGCGACTAACTTATTTGACTATTTTGTTTTAATTTTTTACAAATCTTTAAGTTGAACTTATTAAAGTTTCATCTAGGCCAAATTATGAGTTTGAAATTGTCATTTTAAGGCTTAGTTTTAATTTTAAGTCTGATAAAAAGAAAGGAATTCGACGGGGTTTAGAGTTTCTAATCCTAAGCTAACGTCATTTAAACAAAACGTAGGCAAATAGTAAAGAGAGAGAGAGAGAGATTTGGGTCCAAGTTTCGGGTTCTGTTCGCCTTGACCGAATTTCGGACCCACCTGCTTTTGGGTTCTTGACCCATTTTCACCCGTCCTAGTCTAAACAAATAAAATTAAATACAAGAAATAAGAAAAAAAAATGACAAGGGCTTATGCCCATTACAAATAAATACAAAGAAAATAAACATAAGGAAAGTCTTCTAATCCCTCTTCTTCCAATTTCTTCAATTCTTCATGGCATTTGATAGCGTATGACTCGGAAAAGGAAATTAAGCCTTCTACGGCTTTCTCAAAAGTGCCGAGAGAGGAGAAGTGGGAGTTCATAATGAACTCTGAGGCCAAATTCATGCAACACGAATAAGGAATAGTCAGAAGGAAAATGGCATAGAACAAAATGAAATAAAATATAACGAGACAACCCCACTCGAATCAATGCAATGAAGATAAATTAGCTATATTTCAGAAGACAGTTAAGGAAGCTTAAAACAAATCTCCTGATATTCTCATGTTCAAAACTAAAGCTAAGACACCAGACTTTATCATATATGACAAAACTTAAAATCTTTCCACAACAACAAACTGGGATGAGGAAAATAGTAGGCAACCAAATCCAAGCAGAATTTCCATGACAATACACCCAAATAAATTGAATAGAGCATGCTATAATGCGAGACATTCATTAACAACAAAATACATATGCGTAAGCTGAGTTTTACATCAAAGCATATCTATGGCCGATATCCAGTCAAATCAATAAATGTGAGACAACATATAGCAAGAAAGATTAAGCTAACATAACCTGAAGGAAAACAACAATAAGAAGGGGAGCGATTACAAGCTTCGGATCAATCTAAAGAAAACAATTATCCTGAGGCCTGTTGACGGAATGTTCGAGTACAAAACAATCATAAAATCACTTTTAACTCTTTTGAAGATTTCATTATTCAATAAAATGGTGGCGTTTCAACTGCGCCAACACGATGGCATATGACAACCTTTGAGTTTAAAACGGGACTCCAAGATTCGAGCTGTCGAACCAATAACGAAATAAAGGGAACCGGGTTTCAATCCAACCAAACGAATAGCATCTACGATTCAGATAAGCAAGAGTAAAAGGAGCATTTCATTGAAACATTTGTACATGAACCTAAAACAGAGAGAAGTGGGGATGAAGTAGAAGGGGAATCGATGGATCGAACAGCTTAAACACGCCATTTATCGCCTTCAAAACATCATCAACATTGGAAATACAACGAACACAAACAAAGACAGCGACAAAACCATAAATCCTCAAATAATTACTTCGCTACACCAAGTCAACAGCAGCTAAAACCAACCTAAACACTTAAGTATAAACAACCGATAAAACTAAGAATCGAGGGTCAGAACGAATGTTACCTCTTTGAATGCAGCGGAACGGGGACGGTCGAGACACCAGCGAACTTCCACAACTCGAACCACGAACTTTCAATCTTTGAAAGTCTCCTTCTTAAACTCTCGCACGTAATATATATGATTTCTACCTCCCCTTAAGCTCGTAACTATCTCTCTCGCGACTTGAAGGCTATCGAAATGGGAAGGCTCAAGAAGAAAATCAGAAGAAAAAAAAGTGTCCTTCTGTTCGTCTATAACAAACAGGAAAAGGCCAGAATATATTTTCTCCTTCTCAAAATTTTATTCCAAACCCCGATTCCTCCTAGTCGAACTTTCTCACCACCAATTTTCTAACCCAGAATTCCAACAGAAAGTTTCAACAAAATCCCTCCCACTGTTCTCCTGCAGCAAAGCGGAGAGAACCGAACAAATATTTTTTTTTTTAGATTTTTCTCCACCTAAAATCGCTAACCTGTTTTGAAGAGAGGTGGGGGTTTATATAGAAGATTTTTAGAGTTTTGAAGAGGAAGGCGGGAGGGTCATTTCGAATTTTTGAAATTCAAAATCCTCTCCCAATGTGGACAAATCGAACGGAAAAGGGGATGTGTAGGGTGGAGATGATTTCGACGTCCTTGCTAGCTACGTGGCATAATCTTGCTATCGCAAGGACAGAAGTACGACCTTCTACGCAGCAGCTGGAGACGTACTGCTGCCATAGAGACGTTGGGAGAGAAGAACGCGTGAAGAGGATTTCGCGTGGGATGGCTTTCTATTTTGGCGCTGTTTGCTTTTTCTGGGTTTCTTGGTGTTTCTTCTGTTTTCAGGAAATGGAGAAGGGGTCGCGTGGGGAAGGGAGAGAGAGTGAGGGAGAAGAGGAGTTGAAGGAGGGAGAGAGCGTGGGAACGTGAGGGAGACGCGAGGGTGTGGGAGAGATTTTCCATTTTTGGGTGTTCTTTTTTTTTCTTCTTTTCGCGTCTGTTTCTGGGAATTGTTTTGGGTGTTGGGTGAAGAGGAAGAAAGGGGAGGAGGAACAAGGGTCTGGGGGGGGTCGAAGCGGGACGGGTCAAGGGTCGACTTGGAAGTTGGTTTTGGTTGAGGTGGTAAATTGGGCTGCGGGGTGTGGGAATTAATTTGGTGGGCTGAAAGAGTTGGATATGGGTTATGTTTGGGCCTACGCGATGGTTGCTTAGTTGGGATCGGATATGAACAAATAAAGGGAGCTGGGCTGACATGGGTTGGAGGGGAAGAAGAGAATTAATTGGGTTTGGTTAGAGGAGTGGGCCTGGGGTCAATTGGAAATGTGGGTGGTTGCGAATATACACAAGATATAACCCCTGCTATTTGCTATATACACAACTATGTAACATTAAATCGTTGTATTATTTCACAAAATTATAAAATAAGATTTAAATAATTGAAAAATCTCAAACTTGATAAGTAATTTATACCGACGGGGTCAAAATGGGTTGTCAACAGAAACGGGGAGGTTCTTGTGACGACTGACCTTCTTCGAGATTAAGTGGAGCAGCAATTTCTAGAAACAAATATCACTTCCTTGGTGTAACCAAATAGAAAGTGTATGATCTGATACCACTTGATAGAATATATGTTCTTCACTTAAACAGATATGGAACAGGGGGTCCTTACTACACTATGAATAACTCAGAACAGTTAAATGCAGTAAAATCAACCAGTGATTTTACGTGGAAACGTCCTTGCTAAGGACGTAAAACCACGACCTGTCTCACATGATTTTCAATCGTTTCACTAATTTTCTTAAGCAAAAGTAAAACCCGATTACAAACAAGTGTGAGAAGAAGTTTGTAATCTCACGTTTAAGCAATAGTCTCTATGCTTAAACAAAGACTGCCCTAAGTAGAAAACAATCTACCCACTAAGCTATCAATTGACAACAGACTTTTAACACTACCCACTGGATTCTTTATAGTTTTCAGCTAGTGTACAATATAAGAACACAAGAGAATATATTCTTAAACAGCTACACTAAAGCTCCAGAGATTAGTTGTTTTGGAATAATTCACCTTTCGTTTTTTGCAGCCTTGCAAATGTTCTGAAAAGTCTATCTCAAGTTGCACAAAGATTTGAAAGATGTTAGAGGAAAGGCCTTTATATGGACAAGTCCTTTCCTAAACTCTTTGTTTTTTTTTACCATTGGTTGGAGAAGTCTCCTTTCTGACGCCCATCGGGAAGTGTGCACCGACTTCTGTAACGTTCCAGCTGGCAGTCAAAAGGGCCATCACCATGAGGAGTCTGGTCATCTACAACGGTCCGTGAGTTTGTTTATTTCAAACTAAGTAAGAAACATGGTACCTTAACAAGGTCCGTAAGTTTGTCAAATCATCAAAACTACAAATAACATTTCGTAAGTACCTTTTATGGCAAGAGATAAAATGTGTATGTAGTGCTATATGTAATTTCATGTAATAATTCTGATGGCCTTTTCTTTCTTTTCTTTGCCATAAATAAATAAAGCAAATTAGTTGCTCTCATCCGGAGGCAGAGTTTACAAACACTTTACATCGAAAAATTATATTATGTACAAATAAAATCTTATTTTATATGGCTACATATATACTATGCTTTAAACACTCTTAACATGATTAGGCGAGATAACTTAATAGACTTAAAAGTTGTTCAAAATTCTCCTCACAAACAATAGTGATTTTTATTTTTTATTTACAAAAATCCACATAATTTATAAATATTTCTAACATATTTCTAGTACAACTAATTTTTTTCCCTTTTAAATAATGCACGTTGACTTAATTTGGAATAAATATCATCTGTAGTACCTGAAAAATAGGATCTTGCTTCTAAGATAAGTCATAAAATTAGAATTGATCTTTCAAATTAATTAATTAATTAATCTATATTTGCAAAAAAAAAAAGTTTGAAAAAAATTTAATGAACATGCTTGCCTTATATGTATTATTATATAAAATCGCTGGTTAAGGCCTTTTTTTATTTAGCTAAGTGAACATTTGGTAACACTTACATTAGTCTTCACTCTCAAAACTCTAATAATGTCAAAAAACATCATACTTTTATTATGATTATTGCTTTTTATCTCATTCATATTGATTCTACATCAAGTTATGCTTTGTCATGGGAATGCGATGAATCACGATTATCAACAAAAAATAATACACAAAAATCAAGAAAATTAACGGTTAATTGTGTAACAAACCCAATAATAAGACTAACTCAATTCAACTTCAAACAATCGACAAGTTTATTTCCTTAACTCGTAATTCGAAATACAAGGGAATTTAAGAACTAGATGAAAATTGAAGAACACAAGAAGAAAGGGATGAGAAGTAGAACTTATAGAAAGGAGATGGAGAGGACAAAACATTTTTCTCACAATTTGCATAATCCCTAAATCACATATCCTGCCCTTTTTGATAGAACTGCTTCATGCCCATCACTTCACCCGATCTCAAATTAACCTGGCCTTATTGCTCATTATTTGGTATTGAATAATTATATGTTTTAGTTTTTGCATTGAAAAGTTCTATAATCAATTCCCATTCTAACTTTTTCCTCTTTTTTGTCACTATTTGGATTAAACAATAAATGCAGGGCTTGTGTATGTTTAATATTACTTTTTTGTATATATCCATTTTTTAATAATGCACTTATATGTATTTTAAATTCATTTAAATCATTAAAATTATCTTTTAATGGTTTTTGCGTTATAATACTATTTTCATCAATCAGTTCAATTTTTACTTCCGTTTGCTCTTGTCAGCCTTGTCAGCCTTGCCAGCCCAATAACAACTTGTATGACATTAGCATCAACATTGAGCTGGACTTGGTTCATAACAATACCTCCATCCCGATGAAGAACCTTGTCCTCAAGGTCAAGACAATAACACATGCTCCTCACCAACTGTCTCAGATAACAGTAGGTTGCCATTGTATCTCTGAACTAGCTGAGTAGATTGAACAACCTTGACCCATTTAAAAGTCACAATACCAGCAACATACATGCACTCAAAACCACACGTGCAGTTTATATTGATCATTGGACACACACTCATCAGGAGAAAAATATATCATTTTCAAACACCAATAAACATATTGATTTGTTGACACTTTTATGCTGCATTATAACTTCGACATTTAAATATTTGTCACTCCATGCACCAAGTGATTTCTTCAATGGCATTGTGATTTTGTGCTTTACTTGAAACAATGAACTAGTCCCAAATAAAAAAACAAATCACAAAACTAAAAAAAAAAAAAAACTAAAAAACAAAAACAAAAAAATCAAAAAAATAAAACAAACTACTAACTATTTGGATGAAGTTTTGCCCTCTGAACATAGGCATGTTGAGAGTCATATTTCTGAGATTTGGGTAAATATGTACTAACGAAGGAGGTAAAATGTACTATTGACTATAAACTAACACAAATGTCGTTTTAGGCACACTGATAGGTACCATAAGATGGTGCAGAAAATTGACATATATTGGTCATTATTGTAGGGTTTTCCATTAGAAACAAGTCTGTCCTGCTTTGGTTCCAGTAACACAACATAAACAAGAGTAAGAGCACGTAGCTTAATATCATTAGGCATATCCTTAGCTTCCACACATGTATATATGTAAAGTAAAACTTGCCATCCATTATCTTGTGACAAACTCAACCACACATACGGAACTACCAACTATCCCCTTAATGTCGTCTTCCTCCTTCCTTTAGATTTAGTACACTCTTTCAAGTGAGCATCATAAAACTAATTAAGAAGTAGAGAAGTAATATCAATAAATTCGAGTAATAGGTGTGCCTCGGTGGTCTCCCTAAGACCATTATGGTGCATAGTCTTGGAACTGATTCCCAGATCCCACACACAATTAACCTTCACTGCTCCACCAAGCTTAACAATGAACAGATTCGGTCCGGCATCCATTGTAAAGAAACATTCAGCATGTCTTATTCCCTCATTAACTTTTTCCTGTTTAACATCATTCCTCACATCATAAGATTGGATCTCACTCTTTGAAACAACACCCTTATTCTCAAAAAATAGTTTATCAAGATATAGATCCTCAATTATTGTAAGCTTCAGGAAAATTATGTCAACATATATCTCGTCAGATGCCACCAAATCATTTTTCTGTTTAGAAAAGCCACTACAAAGAGAGGTGGGATCAAAATACCTCATTGGTAGGCGTGTGCGGATTGTAGGGGCGCTATAGGTTCTCGACCACCAAAAAAAATAAAAAATAATCTCTGTTTGTTAAGTGCAATTGCTGAACAATTCCTGTTACTTTAGGCGTTTCAAATAGCAACCCAACCAGTAGCAAAGTAATCATAACATTGGATACCTTCCAAGCTTCATTCGATATAGTGTCTAACACTTGTTGCACCTTTGAATTGCCCGATCCCGTAGCTAGGACGTAACTCGCCAACATGTCGAGCAACCAATTGTGAGCATCTCCTTCATAAGCTGTTTTTGAGTCATCCCCACTGCTATAACATCTTGAGTACATAATGGCAAAAAATTGGAAATCGCCACCTTGAGCGCCAACAATGGGAAGATAAACATTCTTGTCAAAGTCCGTTGCAGATAAATGAGCACCACATTTTGTATGAAGGTAATGGACTGAGAAACATATTGCCCAGTGTCAAACCAATATCAAGTGGGTAAGTCATCTGTCATGCTCTCAATTGCTAGAGCCCCAAAATCGGCAAAAATGACTGATTGAATAGGCATGGATAAAACTCAACAATATCATCATCATCATCATCATGAGGGATAAGAGAGATCTTTTCATCAACTCTAATTGATCCATAAAGGCAGAACTTAAAATCTCATAGAAAACAGAATTTTCAATCACTACAAGCTGCAGATTTACGGATTGCCATAGTAGGTCGGACTAGTTTTGCTGGAGACTTTCACCAAACATTATGTCAGTATTAGTTTCAAGACAGTCATCTACCGAAACATTTGATTTCCTGGAGTGCATATCACCACGATAATCAATTTCAACGCACCAAGTAGGTGTACTTATCACCTCAGTTACTTGCAAAGGCCTTTGCAACCCCATTGAATTATCTTCTACCAAGTCAAATGCCCTGTCAAATTCATGGACCAAGTCATCAATCTGGTGAGAACTTTCATCAAACACCTTGTCTACATGGCCTGAATGTTCATCTCCCATGACCAAATCTGTCCCAACTAAAAGGAGGTTTGTGCCTATCAAAGTGTCCGATGTCTCAAGATGTACTTCAGAATTATTTGCAATGTCTGATTCTCATCAAACACCTTGTCTGCATGGCCTGAATGTTCATCTCCCATGACCAAATCTGTCCCAACTAAAAGGAGGTTTGTGTCTATCAAAGTGTCCAATGTCTCAAGATGTACTTCAGAATTATTTGCAATGTCTGATTCTCCATCAACCAAAACAGAGGAAATCTCTTCGCTAACCCTCGTAGTAGCACTGTCAAAAACAGAGGCAAACACTCTTAGCGAAAAACGTAGGTAGCTCTGTCAAACAACAGAGGGGCCAATTCGTCGCTAAAAACCCTCGAGTAGCAAGTCACAAACAAGGCAATTCTTCGCTAACCCTCGTAGTAGCACTGTCAATTGCATCGTCTACCGCAAACTCTTGAATTATTGTTGGTGATAAGCATGTGATATTGGATATAATGGAAGTTAAGATATGGATGTTGTCAAGTTCCGTAGAGATAACGGAAAAATTGTCCTGCATCTTCTGTAGCAACGTAAGAATGGTCCGAATTGCGAGTGCTCCACATGAGACTCTGGGGAGGTTTGTGCTCGAAATCGCACTTTTCCTTGAAATGCTTCCACTCCCAAAATTGTTTGTATACATTCAACTGAACCAGTCGAGTGCCTCACCATCGAGATAGATGAAAGGGAGAGGTAGCCAGTCATTCTCTGAGAAGCCAAGGGAAGCAAAGTATTGTTCGGCCTGAAAAATCCAGTCATCTGGATTACCCGTCCCGGTGAATCGATCTAAACCCATTGCTGTCATTAGAGTACGATCATGAAAGCACAAGGTAACAAACCCAATAATAAGACAAACTCAATTCAAACTTCAAATTATCACGAATCTATTTTCTTAACTCGTAATTTGGAATACAATAGAATTTAAGAACTAAATGAAAATTGAAGAACACAAGTAGAAGAAAGGAATGAGAAGTAGAACTCATAGAAAGGAGATGAGAGGATAACAAATTTTTTCTCACAATTTGCATAATTTCTAAATCACATATACTGCCATTTTTTATGGAACCGCTTCATGCCCATTACTTCACCTGGATCCCAAATTAACATGGCCCTATTGCTTGTTCTCGATTCAATATCTCTTGTAAGCCTTGTTATTCCAATAACAACTTGTATAACATTAGTGTATACATTGGGCTGGATTTGGCTCATAACAGATTGTTCGTGCGATAAATATGATTGTAAATGCCCTTGTGATGCATGTCCTGAAAAATATTGAATTTTACTGACGAAATTCATCGATGATCACTTAAAGTTGAAGTTCGTATTATGTACCTCTTATTGAAAAAAATATCATTTATACCTCTAAGTTCTATATATGTACGAAGTATTATATCATTTTGATTGTATGTTTATTTTTTTTTATTGTAGTTATATGCTTGCCTTTTCTTTTCTTTTGATCACGGCCTTTTGTTTCTCATTTATGCATAAATAAAATAAAACTTTGTCCGATGAAGCCATCGAGCGATAAAGAAATGGACCTTGGTCTTTGGGTTATTTAGCTCAATTTAAAAAATTAGCTAACTTATATAGAGAGGAACTGATTATATAAAAATTTCTATTGATCATATTATTCCACTTATGTGAACTTCACCATTATCTTCATTTTATACTGTACTTTTCATTTTTATATTGTTTTATATGCATTACTTGTTCGAAAGATCATTTAGAAATGGCTCTATCAGGAGCGGATCAAGTACATTAGTGGACTAAAACAAAAATCAAACAGGGTCTTATATTTGAATTGTTAATAACTTTTATATAATTGATTTCTTCTAGTTTTAAATTGATATATAACCATTTTATTTTAAATTATTTTTAATGAGATATAGTACTCTAAATATGTCAAATTTCTTCTAATAATTCCTTCATTTTTCATGAAAAATTTACTTTTTCTACAAATAGTGTTCAATATTTGTTGAAAAATAATAAGTTGAAGTCTATTATTATTAAAAATGAGGCCACTTAAATTTGGGGTTTAAGATAAATGCCTTTTTTTAATACTGTTGAGCGACCTCTGGTCTGTACTTTAACAAGACAAGAGTACAGTTGTGTACACACCATCCTAATGAACAAGTGTCAACAATTAATACACACGCTCAATTAAAATTGGAATAAATTTCATCATTAACGGCGCAAAATTACATTCTCCATTTCTTTTTTTTTCTTCATATTTTTACTTTTTAAAAGTCAAACTATATGAACTTGACCAACATTTTAGAATTTATTCTTTCATCAAATTTAATGTGAGAATGATTGCAACTCATAATATTTTTCATATAATTTTCAAACACATTATTCTACTTCAATTATGCTTCAAAAATTAATTAAAATGACTTTTATAATATAATTTTTGACTAGTTAGAAGGGACGGAGGGAGTAACATGCTACTTCAATTACTCCATATTCATGTGAAAGTTGGGCAACATGTTCATTAGCCTTTGATGGCATTAGTTACCCCTCTCATTATCTCATTCTTAATTCTTTCATTATTCTTTATAACCTATGTATTCTATGTAACTTCTAAGACCATTATCTTCACTATTTACTACACTATTTATCTTCTTCTTCTAGGAAGACTTCTTGTAGTATAAATAGTGTTGGTCTTCATTTGATTTGATACACACAACACACAAGAAAATATAGAGTGCATAAAGTTTGTTCAAAAGAGAGTTCTTATTAGTTGAAGGGAGGTGTTTCTTTTGTGGAGCTTTGCACTCAACTCTTGTCCAGATTTGTTGAGTTATATTTTGTGATGGATGTTGTATCTTGGAGGGGACAAGTCAAAGAGGACTACTGCTGGACGGTAAAACATTTGTTGTAGTGGGCTTGAAGCTCCTTAAAGAGAGTGAGATATCCACGCGTCAGCCTGAAGAAATTTTATTTCTTCATTTCATTTTCGATTGTAATCTTGTAATTTTTTGTTATCTTTTAAGTTTTCACTAACAATTTTAAGGAGATTCAAAATGGATACAATTGAAAAAAGTCTTAATGTCAAGATGATAGATCTTAACAAGCCATTTGATTCAATGGTAACCATTTTAAGAGATGGAAGGGTAACATATTTTTCTACTTAAGTCTTCTCGATGTTTCCTATGTATTAACTGAGAAGAATCCGAATAAAGTAGACATCACCTCAATAAATGATGATGAAACTATTTCTCATCTACAGAAAGTGAAAAAGTACGATGATGATTCCTATAAATGTCAGTATTATATTATTAATTATTAATTTGATAATTTTTATAATTATTCTAATAGAACTTACTCTAGTGCAAAGGAAATTCGGAAGGCATTGCAGAGTAAGTATGATATTGAAGAGGCTGCAGCGGAAAAATATGCGGCTTGTAGACTTTTTCTTTTTGAAATGGTAGACAACAGATCAGTGGTGGATCAATCTCAAGACTTTATAATGATCGTTGGAGAGCTTAGGTCTGAAGAGGTTAAAATTGGAGATAACCTGATTGTTTGTGGCATAGTGGATAAACTTCCACCTTCTTGGAAGGAATTTCAAAAAAAAACTATGCAGCACAAACAAAAGGAAACTTCTCTTGAAACCTTAATGATAAAAATCCTCCTGAAACAAGAAGAAAGGGGCCAAGATGCACTTTTATAAATAGAAGAGAACAACATCATAAAAAGGTAAATTTAATTACTTCGAATAATGTTATTTCTAAAACTCATAAAAATACTTCTTTGAAGCCTAAGAATAAAAAATTTAAGGAAAATAATTGTAGACCTTCCAAGAAAAATAATGGTGAAAATAACCAAGCACAAAATCAACAAGTTCAAGAAAAGGGACCATGCTTTGTTTGTGGCAACAGTGGGCATTACTCAATTTTGCAAATTTCGAAAACGTGGTCCTATCCCTCAGACGAACGTTATCAAAGAACCTTTTGTGGCGGTGATTACCAACATAAATATGGTTGAGAATGTTTATGGATGGTGGGTTGATTCTGGTGCAAACCATCATGTCTGTTATGATAAAGACTGATTTAAAAAAATACTCATTTTGAGGAGTCCAAAACCATCATGCTTTGTGATGCTCACACTACTCAAGTGCTTGGGAAAGAAGATGTCGAATTGTGTTTTACTTCTGGAAGGATATTGACTTTGAAAGATGTACTTTATACTCCTATGAGAAAAATTTGATGTCTAGTTTCTTCTGAATAAAGCAGCTTTAAACAGATTATAGAATCTGATTAATATGTAATAGTGAAGAAGAGTATTTTTGTTGGTAAGAAGCATGCATTTGATGGGATGTTTAAGTTGAATGTATAGATGAATAAAACTTCTACTTCTGTTTATATGCTTTCTTCTACCAATTTTGGCATGCTCGTTTGTGTCATATTAATGATCGTTATATTGGAATCATGAGTAGTATAGGATTGATCCCAATGGTTAAAAAGAAGATTGAAAAGTGTGAGGCTTGTAGTAAAGCCAAGATCACTAAAAGGCCTCATTTTAAAGTTGAAAGAAAAACTGATTTGTTAGAATTAATTCATACTGATATATGCGAACTTGGTGAAATTCTAACTCATGGAGGTAATAGACATTATCACTTTGTTGATAATTTTTCTAAGTTTACATTTGTTTACTTGATGAAAAATAAAAGTGATGCTTTTGAGAATTCTAACTTATCTCCATGAGATTAAAAATCAGTTTGGAAGAAAAATAAAAAGAATTAGAAGTGACAAAGGCCGTGAATATGAGTCAAATGAGTTTAATTCTTTTGTTAGATCATTGAGAATAATTCATGAAACTACTCCTCCTTACTCTCCTTCATCTAATTGAGTAGCAGAAAGGAAAAATAGAACTTTGATTGAATTGACTGATGCCATGCTTATTGAGTCACATGCACCTTTACATTTATGAGGTGAAACAATCTTAACTGCTTATTATGTGTTGAATCGTGTGCCTCATAAAAAGTCAAAACTGATACCTTTTGAATTGTGGAAAAGTTACACGCCAAGTTTGGGATATCTAAGAGTTTGCGGTTGTCTAGCCTTTGTGAGGCTAATGGACCCCAATATTACAAAGTTGGGTAAGAAAGCTACTACTTCTGTTTTTCTTGGTTATGCTTCAAATAGTACAGCCTATAGAATTTTTAATCTTGAAGATAATATTGTGTTAGAATTAGGTGATGCTATTTTTCATGAAAATAAGTTTTCTTTTGATTCTAAAAATAGTGGGGTTAAAGGATTGAACAAAATATTTTGTCACTGCCTAGTTCTTCTACTTCAACTTTAAAAAATAAAGAAGTTAATGGTTTTGAGTTAAGAAGAAGAAGAAGAGTTAGAGTAGATAAAGATTTTGGTCCTGATTTTTATGTCTTAATGTTGAAGATGAACCTCTAACTTTGAAAGAAGCATTATCTTCACTTGATTCTATTTTTTGGAAAGAGACAGTAAATGATGAATGGAATCACTAATTTCTAATAAAACTTGAAAACTAGTTGATTTACCACTGGGTTGTAAAATAATTGGTTGCAAATGGGTCTTAAGGAAAAATTTAAAACCGGATGGTTCTATTGATTAATACAAGGCTAGGCTAGTTGCAAAAGATTTTAAACGAGTAGAAGGCCTAGAATGTTTTGATACTTTTTCTCCGATAAAAAGAATTACATCCATAAGACTTTTAATTGTTACGACTGTTATTTTTTATTTACAAATTTATCAAATGAATGTAAAAACTGCTTTTCTAAATGGAGACCTAAATGAGGAAATTTATATGGATCAATACGAGTGTTTTATTGAAGCAGGACAATAAAGCAAAGTATGTAACTTACTAAATCCCTATATAGCTTGAAACAGGCACCAAAACAATGACATGAAAAGTTTGATTCCTGCATGATTGAAAATGATTTTAAAACATATTGGTGTGATAAATGCATATATCATAAGTTTTGGAATAATTAACATGTGATTATTTTCCTATATGTTGATGATTTGTTGATTTTAGGCTCTATCATGAATGTTATTGATGAAGCTAAAAGTGTTCTTAAAATACATTTTGATATGAAAGATCTTGGTGAGGCAAATTTTATTCTTGAAATAAAAATAACAAGAACATGTGAGGAAATTTTCCTTGACAAGTCACATTATATTGAGAAAATTTTGAAAAAATATAACCTTCATGATTACAAGCATGTTTCTACTCCTTTTGATTCAAGTGTTCACTTATTTCCTGTTGAAAGTGAAAATGATGTGATAAATCAAAACAAATATGCTAGCATAATCAGAAGTTTGAGATACGTGATTGATTGCACTAGGCCTGATATTGCATATGCAGTAGGAGTATTTGGCAAGTTTACAAGCAAGTCAGGTAACGAACATTGGCATGGTGTAACAAGAGTTATGAGATATTTAATTGGAACAAAAAATTGTGTATTGTTCTATAAAAAATATACTGTTGTACTTGAAGGCTTTTGTGATGCAGATTGAAACACTTTATCAGGTGATTCTTGTTCTACCACTGATTATGTCATTACTTTAGGTGGTTGTGCTGTTTGTTGGAGATCCAAAAAGCAAACTATAGTTGGTAACTCTACCATGAAGGCTGAACTAATTTATTTAGCTTCAGCTAGTGAGGAAGCAAATTGGTTAAGAGATTTATTGTTTACAATTCCTTATTTTGAAAAGCCAATTCCTCGTATTTTAATTCACTGTGATAGCACCAGTGCAATTGGTAGAGTTCAAAATCGTTATTATAACGGTAAATCAAGACCTATAAGAAGGAAACAGAGTAATGTAAGATCCTATCTGACAAGTGGTACCATTAATGTTGATTATGTCAAATCTTGTGATAATCTTGCAGTTCCTCTTTAAGGCCTTAACGAGAGAAAAGTTCCGGAGCACATCAAGGGAAATAAGATTGAAGCCTACAAATCCTTGAGTCATATATCAGGATACCCAACCTTGGGCCTAGAGATCCTATAACCCGGTTCAAAGGGAAAAACTAATCACATGATGACTTGTTGTGAAAAATGCACAATTTTATTATTCTCTCCCTATGATATAAGTGCATTGTTTCCTATAGTTTGTGAAGGTTGAGTTGATAAAACTCTTGATGAATTTTTGTATCCCATATGGGTGGAGTGTTAAGCTTACAGGAGCACTCTCGAAAGATTTCATCTTGTGATGTGTGAAAGTAGATCGCTTCCTATAAGAATCAGGCTTATTCTCAAATGCACTCATGGAACCGGGATAGCACATGACCATAATGTGATGACTTTAAAGCTCATTAAAACCTTGATTATTATGTGTGGACAATGATATTTTATTTTCCTAAGCAGTCATAGTTCAAGTCCGAGACCATTACGAGCTGGAGTAAAAATTATTGTTTCACTAAGTGGAGGTTCAATGCAGAGCGCACCATCATTATGCGTAGTAGTCTTCCTTCAACTGATATACTCTCTTAATTAATATTAAAATGAGTGAAAGATTGTTGCATTAACATTTTAATATTATTATTATATATTAAAATAGTGTTAGTTGGCCTTTTACATTAACTATAGGTGACTTACGCAGTGCAAACGAACCTGAACGGCTATATCGAATTCCCGCTGGCCATCTGGGACCGAGTGGTAAGGCTCTTGGCTGCACTGTGCTTGGATGCACTAGTCTTCCACACGCCAGCGATGAGTTAATTTTTCTTGTTACAGAAACAAACGTACATATGAACGTTGGACAACTTGTTCATCAGCCATTGATGGCATTAGTTACCTCTTTTATTATTTCATTCTTAATTTCTCCATTATTCTTTTTAACCTATGTAACTCCTAAGGCTATTATCTTCATTATTTACTACACCGTTTATCTTCTTCTTCATTGCTAGGAAGATTTCTTGTATTATAAATTGTGTTGGTATTCATTTGGTTTGATACACCGACATACAAGAAAATATAGAGTGCAAAAGTTTGTCTAAAAGAGAGTTCTTATTAGTTGAAGAGAAGTGTTTCTTTTGTGGAGATTTAAACTCAATTCTTGTCCAGAGTTGTTGAGTTATATTTGGTGAAGACTGTTGTATCCTGGAGGGGACAAGTTAAAGAGGACTATTGCTGGACGGTAAAACATTTGTTGCAATGGGCTTGAATCTCTTTAAAGAGAGGGAGATATTCACGCCTCAGCCTGAAGAAATTTTATTACTTTATTTCATTTCTTCAGTTGTAATTATGTAATTTTTTCATTATCTTGTAAGTTTTCACTAACACAAAACACACCCTATGGCAATCCAACTCAATATGTTTCATTCTTTCGTGAAAAACAAGGTTCCGAGCAATGTAAATCGCGGCCTGGGCTATCAGAATGAAGAGAAACTGGGAGGGAAGGTGATACAGTGAGACAAGATAAAAGTAGTGAGCAACATCCAAGTCTTTAATGTTGAATTCTGTATCAAGGAATACCAAATCATTTCATGTAAGCAAAATATCATCAATATATACAGCAAGAATAAAAGCTCCAAATTAATGTAGTCTTTTTAGAAAATAATGAGTTGCCTTTAAATTGGAGGCAGAGGCGTAGCTACCCTTTGGCAAGGGTATCCAATCGGACATCCTTCGTTAGAAAATTACATTGTATTTATAAGTAAAATAATAATTTAAATGGTTAAATAATACATTTTGGACACCCTTAAAAAACAACAAAAATTTTCTAGCTTAGTGGTTTACTAAGTTCTTTACAACGTGCAGTGCGCTGCTTCGATTCTCGTTAATTGAATTTAATTTTTTTCTTTTCATTAAAAATTTAAATAAAATTTAAAAACAATTACTCCCTCCGTTTAAAAAATAATGTCCTTATTTCCTTTTTAGTTTGTTCCAAAATGAATAGCCCCTTTCCTTTTTTGGCAATATTTTAACTTTAATTTTCCACGTGACATGTTTAAGACCACAAGATTAAAGGGCATTTTGTGACATTTAACATAACTTTAATTTAGAACCACAAGATTAAAAAATCTTCTTTGTTTTCTTAAACTCCGTTCCAAGTTAAATTAGGTCATCCTTTTTTAAGGGGACGGAGTATTTAATTTAATGTACTAAGGCAAATCCATTCGTTTCATTAAAAATTTGAAATAAATTTTAAAAAAATAATAATTTATCTAAAGTTTAATATAACAAATTCTATTTATTTCTTCCAATAAAACTACTAAAGTGAAATAATTTATAAAATTCTTTTAACCATAACCTTTGATTTCTATTCTTCATTTTTCATTTCTCGTTGTTGGTCATCAGAGGTTTGTGAAATTCTGAAGCATAAGCGTGATGTCACTCTAAACTGAACTATCTCTTTCCTATCAGATAAACGTGAACATTAAAGCTAAATATTATGTAGTTTGATTTTAAAAATTTTGGTATAATAAATTAAAAAGATTAATCATTAATGTTATATAGTTTGATTTACAAAATGTAAGTACACCCCACCAATTCTTTAAATTATTTTTACAAGTTATAAAAGTTTTGAACACCTTCCGTAAAATTTCTGGCTACGCCATTGATTAGAGGGCTGTAGTAATCTTTGCGTACCACTTATGTGGGAGGCTTTTTTTTAAGGTAATGAGAGACTTGTTTAACTTGCAAAACAGTATTAGAAGCAGGAGATTGCATACCAGTATGTATTTGTACATAAACCTCCTCTTGTAGAGTTCCATATTAATATCACATTGGAAAATATCTCATCCCTTCTTAATTACAATTGCTAATAAACATCTCACAGTGGTCATTACGACCACTAGAGAAAAGTACCTTTCCTTTAAACATCACCAATAATAACCAAATGAGCTTTATTAGAGGCAAACCCAGGATCTGAAGATAGGGGACACCACTAAGAATGGCTCAAGGATAAGGTTAGGAATGACTTAAGAATAAGGTTAGAGGAGCACCCTCTTAAGGCCTTCGAAAATTTTGAGGCACGAATAAATTTTAATAGTGAATTTTATTATTTTATTTCACTTTAAGCAATGTTGAATATTATAGTTAAAAAATAAAAATAAAATAAAAGAAGTAGAATTCACTTTTTATCAAGAACCGGTTGACAAGGGCCTTGTTGAATATAATGTCTTCTCACTTCATCTCGTATTCTAGAGCTATAAATATCAACGTATATTTTTTCTTCAGGATATGATTTAAGTGATTGCAAATTAAATTCATCTATAAAACGCGAATAATTGTCTCTAAAACTAGAAATTGGTTGAGATGAATTATGTTTCGTCAAAAATTTCAAATCACAAGAATCAACAACAAATCTCACAAAAAAATACGCTTATAAAGAAGAACTTTCCAATTTATGCGAGATAATGGGAGTGAACTTTAATTATATAATGAAAAATGCTTGAAATATATTTTTAGATGTGTTATATTTTCTTGAAAAGTCTTATATTTTATTTAAAACTAGATATAAAAATCATCTAGAAATTGAATCAAAATCAATACATGTGCATGTTTGAAAGAGATTTTAATTCCACACATTCTTACTCACCTTTTGGCATGAAAAAAAGTGTAATGTAAAAGTTGTAAATCTTCATATTTCAAACTATTTAATTCAAAATTAAAAAAAACTATCAGGGCACGTTTTTTCCTTCTCTTCTCCGCGTGTGCGCGGGAGGGTAATCAGTCAGGATGTTTCTATATTTTAATAGTAGTTATTTTCAAAATTTCTTGTATTTTTTGGACTTTGTTTCCATTTTAGATAGCCATAAGATTCTATTTTAATCTAGTGTTCTAAAATCTCAAGTGCTTCCTAGAAAAATAATACACTACTTCTGTTGTTTTTCGATGATTATACACCTCATTTTCGTTTTCAATATGAATTTATTTGATTTGCATCGATAAAAACATTTAATTTAATGAATACCAATTCCATTTTTTTCATACAATAAGATATACTACTCCCTTTGTATATTTTTATTTGTCATATTACGTTTTTCGAAAATCAATTAAATTAGATTATATTAATTTGATATTTTAAACAAAAATATAGACATTCAAAAACTGTATAAAGATTACTATAGATAACAATTTTTTACATATAAATATGATGAAAAATACAAACTAGAATCTTAGAGTCAAATTTTTATCCTTCACTCTACCTAAGAAAACATGGACAAATTGTAGAGTGGAGTAATAGTATAAACAAATCTACTTATCACACTAATTTGATAATACAGTTATACAATTACCGCAATGAATAGCCAAACGTGTCAATGTATATGCATTATTTCAATTGGATATTTCTAATCGAAATATATAATAAAATATAAGTAAATATAAAATGTAACCTTATAATGACATATATTGAATAATTTTTAAAAGATTCTAGAAAAAAGTAAGTATTCAGTTACACAACAATAGCAATAACATATATCTAGTGTAATTTCGGAAATAAACATTTATGAATAATAATATCTATGCAATTATTATCATTATATCATAAAAAAGAGAACGTTATTTTCGATAAACTGAGACAAGATTGCACGTAGATAGAGGGAGAATAACATGAGTAGATACAGAATATGAAATGGCACGATATCTGGCTGTTAAGCAATGAAAAATTAATAACCGTAATGATAACTGTTATTTGTAGTTTTGAAGAGAAAACAAACTCAGGGACCTTGTACAGGGACCTCTTCCCAAGTGGATACATACACACAGACTGCCAGGACGGAGAAAGTACAAAATTTGCTGCATTGTCTCCAACAACAACAGAAGTGGCGGGAAACCTCGGCCAATAAAATGACCTCAAAGAATGTGACTATTCTACATAAACATGAATCTCAATAGACACAATCTTAGTTTTTGCAACTTGAAAAAAATCTCAAGAACTCTTGCAAAGGCTTAGAAAAGAAAGTGAAGAAGCATTCCAAAGACCAACACAAATCAGACAGAGCTGGAATCTTAGTTGTCTTAGGAGTATTTCTTCTGAACTCATATTGTTAATATGTTCCTAAATATATAAAGGACTTAGATCTTTTGGTTTATTGAAAATTCTAAGTTAATTGAGTCTAACTGATTTAGTGGGCAACCTTGTGTGTTGCTTGATCAAATTCTAAGTCATCCGGAGAGTGGTGATTTAGCGGGCAACCTGCGTATTGCTTAGTAAATCCTAAGTTGTCTAGGTGTGATACCTTAGTGGGAAGAGTGACTTCTGCTTAGGCTCTTCAAGCAATAGAGTTATTGCTTGTTTGTGAAATTAATAACTTTTTATCACGTTGTGTATTTCTGCTTGTGAATCAGCAAAGAAGATTTGGGACTGTCTCAGGACTGCTCACGAAGGCACTGAGCAGGTGAAGGAATCAAAGGTGGACATGATTACTTCTTAATATGAAAATTTCAAAATGAAGGAAGGAGAAACTATCCACGACATGTACACTAAACTTTTCTCCATAACCGATGGGCTACAAAATCTTAGAGAGACAATCAGTACTAGCAAGCAAGTCATGAAGGTTCTTAGATTCTTCCTAAGTCATGGGAAAGCAAGGTAAATGCTATCACTGAAGCGAAGGTTCTGAGGGTTCTGACGATGGATGCCGTTATTGGAAATCTTAAGACACATAAAATGAATAGAGGTCATGATTTCTCAAAGAAGGAGGCTAAGAAAGACAAGTCTCTAGTACTCAAGTTTATTCCTGGAGAGGAGTCTAGTGAAGAAGATTATATGGCCTATCTTACCAGGAGATTTAAGAAGATCATAAGAAAAAATAGAGGATTCAGAATATGAGGGAATCCTCCTCGAACTGCTACTGCTAGTGAGACTTGTCACAAATGTTGAAAGGCTGGGCACTTTATAAGGGATTGTCCGATGCTCAAAGCTGAAAACAAGAAGTATCAAAGGCCAAGAGGTGAAAAGGACAAACGAAGGGACCTGGTACCTGACAAAAGTGTCAGAAAAGTTGCATCTAACTGTATAGTGAAGAAAGCTCTTGCTGCAAGAGGAGATTCTTCAAGCGAGTCAGGAGATTCAGATTGTCCTAAAGATGCATCCATGTGGTTATTCAACATGAGGTCAATGTGTTCGATGGGATGCTTGCTCTCATGGCTAAGTCATATGATGAAGATAAGGTAACTCTTCTTGACTTTAAGAAAAACTTGAATATCTACTCAATTAAAAGGTTGAGAAAGTTAGCAAATATGGCTTGATTGATTAAGTTATAGAGCTAACTACTGAAAGGGTCTCTATGAAAGAAGATCTTGACAATTTTAGTGAAAATAGAGAAATGATGACCGTGAGAATGTCAGTCAATGAGGAACAACTATTTTTTCCTGAATTTGAAAAACTAGAACTCAGAAACCAATTGACTTAATGATTATAAAATCTAGGAAAAGGAAAGGAGAGTTTCTAGCTTACAAGCTGAACTGGAAGAAAATATAGAAATCGTTGAGACTCAACTTGCTCTAGCATTGGAAAGAAACAATCATTTAGAGAGGTGCCTGGTCCATCTTAAGGAAGAACTCAATACTTCTCTTAAATGGACCAAATTCTCCAAATTACTCTCCAATATCACTAGTCAAAGCAATTACAACAAAAAGGGTCTATGCAGTTTGAACATTACCCCTCCCTACAATCCCCACAGTAAATATATGTATGCGTCGGATAATTTGTTATGTCTTCACTGTGGTAAACATGGACATTTTAAAAAGAAATGTGAGGCTTGGAAAGAGTCACGAGAAAACTTCTTGATCTATGCTAGGCAGAAAGGGTACTGAAAAGGAGACATGGTCCTGTACCTAAGCCATTGATCAAGAAAAGAATCAAATTGCCTTACTGGGCATGGAACACTCTAATTACTCCTCTATCTCCTTACTGGGAACTCAAGTTAAAATGAGTTCCCAAGTCTAACAAGTGATATTTGTTTATGTAATATGGATGCTCAAAGGACATGACTGTAAACACAAAAAACTTCCTCTTACTCAAGGCACTTCAAGGGGGAGGTGTCTCTTTTGGTGATTGAAAGAAGGGATATTTTCTGGGTGTTGGCTGAGTTGGCAAATCTATTGAAGAATCCATTGAAAATGTTTACCATGTGAGCGGATTAAAGTACAATCTTCTTAGTGTTACCCAGATCTGTGACAAGGGAAATGAAGTCAAGTTCACTTCAGAAAATTGTATTATGACCAACTTGTCTACCAAAAAGGTGGTTCTTACAGCTTGAAGACATAAAAATATATATATATATATGTGGCATACCTAGAAACATCTCATGGAGACGATTTGACATGCCTGAGTACTCAAAGTGAAAATGCATACGTGTGGCATCGGAGGTTAGGTTATTTGCGCTTGTTGTTGCTGAAAAAACTAGTTTCTAGGGACCTGGTCCGTGGTTTGCAAAAATTAAAGTTCAGTGAAAGCAAGGTTTGTGATGCATGTGTCAAAGGGAAACAGACAAGATCTTCATTTAAGTCAAAGAAGCAAGTGAGCTCATCAAGAATTCTTGAACTGTTACACATGGATCTGTGTGGACCCTTGAAAGTTCAAAGTAGAAAAGGAAAGAAGTACATCTTGGTGATTGTTGATGATTACTCTAGGTTCACATGAACGTTGTTCCTAAAATTAAAATCTAAGATGACGTGCTCATTTTTTTCTTCAAAATGATCCAAATAAAATTGAACTGCTTGATAGCTGTGATTAGGTCCGACCATGGAACTGAGTTTGAAAATGCCAAAATTGATATGTTTTGCTCAGAAAATGGAATCAGTCATAACTTCTCAACTCCTAAAACAACTCAACAAAACTGGGTTGTAGAAATGAAGAACATAACATTAGTGAATATTGTGACTATGCTCATTAAATCAAATCTCCCTTAGAACTTCTGGGATAAGGCACTCAACACGGCGTGCTATGTGACCAACAGATGCTTGATTCGGTCGCTGCTGAACAAAATCCCCTTATGAATTACTCAACAACAAGAGACCTAAGTTGAGTTATATAAGGGCTTTTGGGTGAAAATGTTTTGTTCTGAATAATGGAAAGGATGATCTTGGAAAGTTTGATCCCAGAAGTGATGAAGACATTTCTGTAGGATACTCATTGTCAAGCAATGCCCACAGAGTATTCAACAAAAGAACTCAATGCATTGAAGAAAGTGTTCATGTAATAATTGATGTAGATGGTAACCTTAGGAACCTGGAGTGAACGATGAAGATGATCGGTCGGAAATGTTCCAAGCTCAAAAAAATGAAGGTAGAAGGATTGAAGCATTTGAAAATTTGAAGTCTGATGATGCTGATCCAAGTTCATCCAGGAAGACAAAGGGAAATTAGTAGTCTGGAGAAGGATCTGTAACTATACAAAACGTAAACCAAGAGGAAACTCATCCTCCTGAAGATGATTATTCAGAAGATGAATAAGATTAGATGGATCATATCCAACCCTTAAATTCTGGAATGCAAACAAGATCAAAAACAAGAAACCTGGTTGCATTCTCAGCTTTCATCTAGACCATTGAGCCTAAGAATGTGAAAAAGTCTTTGAATGATGCTGAATGGGCTAATTCAATGCAAGATGAATTGCATGAGTTTGAGAGGAGTAACGTATGGTACTTGGTCCCAAGACCTGCTGACAGAACCATCATAGGGACCCGGTGGGTGTTCAGAAACAAGCTTGATGAAAGTGGTGTCATCACGTGAAACCGTCTCAGGTTTGGTTGTTAAGTCTATGCTCGTTTGGGGCATAGATATGCGAGCATTTGCTCTTTTTCTCGACGAGAAGGCCATCCAAATTCTCATAGACTTTGCAACATTTATGGGATTCAAACTCTACCAAATGGATGTCAAAAGTGCCTTCCTGAATAAAGATTTGAAGGAAGCGGTGTATGTGAAACAACCACCAGGGTGCGAGGATGTTGAGCGACCAAATCATGTTTTCAAACTCAACAAGGCCCTGTATGGACTAAAATAAGATCCTAGAGTTTGGTATGAGAGGTTCTACAAATTCTTGCTAAATAATGGGTTCAAAAGGGGCAAAATTGACAACATCTTGTTTCTAATGAAAAGGGAACAAGAAATTCTAATCATCCAAGTGTATGTGGATGATATCATTTTTGGAGCTACTTCTGAATATCTTTCTGAAAAATTTGCTACTCTAATGGGAAATGAATTTGATATGAGCATGATGGGAGAGATAACATTCTTCTTGGGGCTGCAAATTAAACAAACAACAGATGGCACCTCAACCAGTCAAGAAAAGTATACAAAGGAGTTGCTGAAGTAGTTCAACATGGTAGATTTTAAACCTATAAAAACACCTATGGGGACTAACTCCAAACTGGGAGTAGATGAAGTTGCTGAAGAAGTTCAACATGGTAGATTCTAAACCTATAAACACACCTATGGGGACTAACTCTAAACTGGGAGTAGATGAAGTTGATTCTCCAGTGAATCAAACCATGCATAGAGGGATTGTTGGCTCGGTGTTGTACTTAACTGCTAGCAGACCTGATATTGTCTTTAGCGTTGGAATGTGTGCTAGATTCCAAGCATGTCCCAGGGATTCACATCTGAAGGCTGCCAAAGGATACTAAGGTATCTAAAGAAAACATGGGACTTGGTCCTGTTCTACCCAGCAGGTTATTCTTTTGACCTAGTAGGTTTTGCAGATGCTGATTTTGCAGGTTATCAAGTCGACAGGAAAAGTACTTCTGGCGTGAAACACTTTCTTCGATCCTCTCTCATCTCATGGGGAACTAAGAATCAAAATACGGTGGCTCTTTCAACAACTGAGGGTGAATATGTGGCTGTTGCTTCGTACTATGCACAACTTTTGTGGATCAAGCAACAACTTGAGGACTTTGGAGTTCTTTCGTCGTTAGATACGAATTGTTGCAGTGAGCTTTATAGTGAGGGTAACACACTAGTTTTGCTGTAGAGTTATGGGGAAGATCCAGTTCAATGTAAGAGCACAAAGAACAACAATTTTTTTTTGGGGGGATTTTGGGTTTTTGGGGGGGGGGAAGACATCACATTTTTAGAGATAATGTTGAAAAGGGGAATATACTCTTGAAATACTGTAGAACGGAGGATCAAATTGCAGACATCTTCACCAAATCTCTATGCAAGGACCAATTTGAGAGCAACAGGCTGAAGTTGGGAATGATGAACTTGAATTGACCCAATCCCATTCAAAAGCATTCAATTCTCTAAAGGCTATGATTTGCAGGGATGATATCCTCGTTACTAGTAATACATTGTTTGAGTAAGATCAATTTCATACCTATTGCAGGTATATATTCATAAAAATTACAAACGCAAAGTATGATCAGAACCATTCAGGAATGAGATCTCACTTATAGTATTGGACCTGGTCCCTCTCAAGGTTAACATTCCTTACATTTACTTTAAAATCTTATGAAGAGAGTCGTTAATATTTCCAAGTTACACTCATCCATCATTCTGACCATTGTCCCATCGTTTGAATCCAAGCAACGCGCCTAATCAAAGGGACCTAACACACCCCTTCAGTTCTTTTTATACAATTTTCTTTTGCCTCATCTCTCATCTTCTCAAACTTTCCTCTTAAGATCTTCTAAGAAAATCCTAAATCTCTCTCTCTTCTTCGTACCTTCTCTCTTACTGACTCAGTTCTTCCTTCCAAACTAAGATGTCTCAATCTTCATCATCTTCAAAGAAGATGCTTGATACTTTGAATGAAATAGACCCTGTGTCCTACTACACATCCTCATCCGCCGTATCTCCTTCTAAAATGTTGACTGTATCTCCATCCAACATTGTTCAAGACAACCCTCCAAATCCCATGTCCGATAATTTATTTGAGGGAGATATCCTAGAAAGCAAAACCTCTGAATCTAACATTCTGGCTGCTAGTAAGAGTCTGGTTATTGAGAGTTTGACATTGATGAGGGAAGAAGCCTTACATGAAGGAGATGATCATTTTCTGGAAGAAGATATGGGAGTAACTCAACCATGTTTGATAAAACTCCAGAGTTTGGTAGGTATACCTCTTCTGAGTCTACTGACACAGATGAAGATGATCATCCTATTCAATGTTTGTTGCAAAAGAGAGAGGTCCCTATTTCTGAAAAAGGGAAAGAAAAGGTTGTTGAAGAGGAATCTAACCGATTCTAGGAAGTTGATGGGTGATGCTATGAAAACAAATGAGGCCTCCACTGCTGACAACAGAAAGAAAAGGACGTTCAAAGTCTCTCAATTTCAAATTCCTTGTTCTGATGGCGTGGAGGTCTCTGGTGAAGAATCTGGAGAGGAACTTGTGAGAGAAGTATCAGATGGAAGAAAAGAACATCAAAAGAAGAAAGGTCATAAAGGTAAAGCTAAAAGCACATCTAAATCATATATGAGCAAAAATGTGGATAGTAAAAAGGGAAACGGAAAGGCTCTACAGCAAAAAGGGGGGTCATAAAAAAGGAAGAGAGAAACCCCTGAGGTTGAACCAGAAATCCTTAATCAAGGACCTGGTTCCCAAGTGAATCTGGACGATAGACGTACCAGCAAACAAAAAATCATTGACAACCTGCGTGTCCAAAGCGTCTTGGGTGGCAGAGTATTTGATATGGGACATCATACAGAAGCTAGGAATGGATTCTTTGCATGACATTGTAGTCACTCAGTCATGACTACACTTGTTTGACACTAAGCACCCTTTTCTTCATGAAGACGAGGTCCGTGAATTTTATTATGACATTGAGTTCAGTGAGGATGGTAGTATCAACTCCAGAGTGGGAAATGTAAGCATACATTTGGATGAAGGTCTTCTTGGAACCATTTTGGAAGTACCTAGAGAAAGGATTAGATCGGTTGTTGGAAAAACTTGTTCCGTAGAATTTCTTAAGGAATGTTCTAAAATTCTTACAACCCGACGTGCTATACTCTTTAAGAAATTAATGAAGGGTGAGTATCAATTGGTGTTTGAATTTGTCAACAAGGTTCTTCTTTATCAAACAGAGAAAATGATTTCTGCCACCTCAACTGACTTATTCATCATAGAATTCTTGTGCAAATTTGAACCACTGGATCTCCCTGCACTTATGCTTGAACATATGTACAAGACTGTGATCGAATGAAAAGGCAAGCATTGAATGGGATATGGATATCTTTTGACAAAATTGTTTCAGGATCTGAACATCCCGCTAGGGGCAGGAAAAGTGCGGACTGTTAGACAATCATTCACTGAGACCACTCTAGTAGAATTTGACTGCATCGAAGGGAATGTAAATCAAAAGAGCAAGGTGTCTCAGGTGATAGCAGAGCAGCACCAAGTGAAACATGAATTGGAGGAAATGAATGTGTGAGTGAGCAGGAAAGATGCTGAAATTGCTATACTCAAAGCTGAGTTGCTCAATGTGCAGACTGACACACCTGTACCTCTGTAGTTCAAGTGCTGCGTAGGCAGAATGAGGAAGTGAGGGATAAGATTGCTGCATTTCACGAAAAGGCAATCAATGACAATGATGAAGCCAATGCTCAACTTACCTTCATCATTCAGTTTCTCTCCCATGAGCCTCCCCTCTCTTAGTTCCTCTTATACTTGTCCTTCTGTCTTTATTTTGTGTGGCGAATGTCAAGGTTCTCTGATTCAGTTTAATCTTAATGTATTGAATGCTCCTTTTATGCAATGAAACTGATTCCTATTTTGTTTTATCTAATAGCTATTGTCTAATGTTTTTTTTTTGTTATGTTATGATCTTGCCCAACTGTATTACCTGTTTTGCTGGTTTACTACACTTCCTTTTTATGATGCCAAAAGGGAGAAATAATTGGTGCTTAGGATGGGTGTGCTTAGGGTTAGGGAGAACTGAAGTCAGGGGGAACTGAAATCGCTATGTGGTTGTACTGAAGTTGAAGTTGTTATGTGACTGTGAGAGTCAAGGGAATGGACTGAAGGTTTTGTGTGTATAGTTTGTCATCATCAAAAGGGGGAAAATGTTATTTGTAGTTTGGTGAGATAACAAAATCAAGGACCTCGTAATGGGACCTGTTCTCAAGTGGATACATACACATAGACTGCCAGGCTAGAGAAAGTACAAAAGTTGGTTCACAGTCTCCAACAGCAGCAGTGCTAAAAAACTTGGCCAATAGCATGGACTCAAAGACTGTGACTATTATACATAAACATGAAGCTCAATAGTTATAATCTTAGTTTTTGCAACTTGAAAAACATCTCAAGAACTCTTGCAAAGGCTGAGAAAAGAAAGTGAAGAAACATTCCAAAGACCAACTCAAATCAGACAGATCTGGTGTCTTAGTTGTCTTAGCAGTATTTTGTTCTAAACTCATATTGTAAATCTGTTCCTAAATATATAAAGGACTCAAATCTTTTGATTTATTGAAAATTCTAAGTTATTTGAGTCTACTGATTTAGTGGCAACATGTGTATTTCTTAGTCAAATTCTAAGTCATCCGGAGAGTGGTGATTTAGTGGGCGTGTTGCCTAGTGAATCCTAAGTTGTCTAGGCGTGATAACGTAATGGGCAGAGTGACTTCTTCTTAGGCTCTTCAAGCAATAAAGTTATTACTTGTTTGTGAGTTTAATAGCTTTTTCTCACATTGGTGTAATCGGGTTTCACTTTTGCTTGTGAAGATTAGTGAAAACAGTTATAAATTATGTGTGATAGGTCGTGGTTTTATTTCCTTGAGCAAGGAAGTTTTCACATAAAATGCTTGTGATGTTTTCTGTCTTAACTTACTCTTCATTCTTACTTCAAGTGTGTCAAGGGACCTGATCCGCTGACTAATAGTGGACACACGTATTCTAACAATAACACACACCTAATTTGTTAGTAATGTTATCAATGAACATTTAAGTGTCAAATTTCCTAATTAGTTTTCTATAGATATACTTTTTTTCAACTTTGATTTCGATTTCAAATACTCGTAACTTTATATTGAACGTTTTCATACATTTAAAATTTTGATAAATTAAATTTTCATTATACGTAAAATTTAAAATAAATATCAAATCAGTGAAATTTATTATATCAAACCTTATCATATACAAAATATGAAGGCCAATTTGATGAATTTTTTAGTGAAGGATCTAAAAGGGGGATTAATAATTGTTAGCAAAATAATTGGTGGATAATTAAAGAAAAAGGTGGATGAGTTATAGATATATTTACATTGAATTTAAGTTTTGTGCGGCATCAGTGTACAAAATGTTCTACACCCTCAGTTAGATTTAACCATACTAACATACTTTAATAAAATAACCATAATTAATTTAAAAGAAAAAAAAATCAACAATTTACCTAAAAAAGGACATCAACAAGATAGTTGAATGATACTTGGATTCTAAAGAAAATTATTTCCATAATTAAATTATTTTTTCAAATTTAATTACAATTTATGTTTGAGTTATGTTTTTTGTAGGTTTTTCTCATGCTCAAGTAAGCACTGCAGATCTATTGACAATGTTACTAGTCTTTCATTAATAATTTAATTTTAGGTATACTTTTAATGTGATTTATGTGTATTGTGTCTCATTTTGTTTGCATAATCAATTCTTTAATAGGATTTCACTGATTACAACTCATTGAATCTTTCCTTTCAATTTCCTTTCTTGATTCTTTTAGATCATAGGTCATGATATTTCCAATAAGTTCATCCATAATCATAATTTCGAGGTCATGTACTTCAATAATTGTTTCACTTTTACTTTTCCATGATTCAAGAAGAACACTGAGAAGTTTCTCTGACACCTTTTCCAAATGTGATCCCGTACCAAAAGCTTAAAGAGTCATACTAAAAAAAGGCCAAAAAGAGACCCTAGAAATGGGGACCGAAAAAAAGGTCAATAATAAGAGACCTCATGAGGTCGCATTTAAAAGTAATATCTTTTAATTATTTTTTAATGTAGGAGAGGACCTCGTGAGGCTCAATTTAAGAATAATTTTTTTTTACCTGACTTATTTAAAAATTTGAAATTTTTAATCTAATTCTCATATATAAATTGGAGACCTCATTGAGGTCTCTAATTTTAATAGTCAATTAAATTTAATTATTATTTTTTTAATTTAACAATAGAGACCTCATGAGGGGTCATACGGTTTAAATTAAAAACAAGTATTTAATTTCATTGAAGATTTTAAAAGTTAGAGACCTCATGGAGGTCTCTTAAACAAAACAAAAAACCTAGCCAAAAATAAATAGCTCTTTCTTCCCTCCTCTTAATTTTTTTGGTCGGACATGCGCGCTCTCTCTCTTCTCACTGACCTCGTCGACCGAGAGCCTATCTGTCTTTCTCGTCCGTGTTCGGAGGCGATCGACGATCCGACGAACGCCCTCTCTTTCTAGTAGTCGACCGCCCTCTCTTTCTCTCTCTCTCATCGACCCTTCGCTAATCGCTCTCTGTCAACCCTCGCTCTCTGTCGACCACTTCCGCTCACGCTCTCTGTCAACCCTCGCTCTCTGTCGACCCTCTCGCGCGTGCTCTCTGTCGCCCTCTGCGCTCATCGACAGCTCCGCGCCGCCGCCCTGATGCAGTCGCTCAGCAGCAGCGCCCTCCATTCCAGGTAATTATTTATTTTTAGACAACCTTCTTTTTAAGGGAATGAAGCAGCAGGGTGTTGATTATCATTGTTGGTTTGTTGTAACTCTCTACCTCCTTACCGTTTTTTAGCATGACTGCCGAAGTTAAGGAAGCTTGAAGACAATAACCATATCTCGTTGCCAGAATTGAAAATTTTATCTGCCAGTCTGTTGAGATGAGTTACTTCTATAACATGTTTCTGAAAAATGGCACTGCAAATGAATGTGTTTCTATTGGATATGTTTCAATAAATATAATTTTCCATTGGAAAGTTGCAGTGACAAAGGGATTATGAGATGTCTAATCTATACATATAATAATATTAGATGTAGAATGATATACATATAATAGAGATCTGAACATGAATAACAACAATTCCCCATCCCTAACATTAATCTACATAAATTATAAGTCAAATATATACAAATGAGAACACCAAATATCACAAATTATTTGTTATTTAAGCATACAGTACCAACACTAGTTGATCCTATTGATGACAAATTGATTTGCTTTGAAATCATTTGTGTCACTCGTGTTGAACCTTAGCTTTAAATTTAGAAATAATATTTTTGTTAAGCTTAAGAACCAACACTAGTGATCCTATTGATGACAAATTGATTTTCTTTTGAAAAATCAATTGTGGCCCACTAGTGTGCACGTAGCTTTAAAATTTGAGAAATAATTATTGGTTAAGAATTAAAGTACCACACTAGTGATCCTATTGCATGACAAATGATTTTCTTTTGGAAAATCAATTTGTGTCCATCTAGTTTGACCACTTAGCTTTCAATTTTAGAAATAATTAGTTGTTAAGTTTGTAAACTATCGTGTTAGTCTTAAGTTAAACTAAAACTATTAAAACTTAGAAATTTGTTCTTAAGTTAGTTAATAAGTTAAACTTGTTTACTATAGTATTAGAATTTAGGTTAAACTAGGACTAATTAGCTTAGAAATTGTTAAAAAAGTGCGTTAATAAGTTAAATTTAAACTATTGTGTTAGGTGCTTGACCCAAATTTAATTTAGTTCTTTATGTAGGATGGATCGTAGTGGATGTATATATGACTAATTTTGGTCGAAGGGGGCTAAGACCGAATTCTGTTAGAAGGGTCATTGTTTGTGGAGGTAGGCAAAGACATTAGATCCTTTTCAACGTAGGTGGTATGATTAAGTTCCTTGTAATAAATGTCTGTTGAATTTGAAAAAAACCAGATGCTGTGAGCTTCATATCAATCGAAAATGGTTAAAAAGAATTACACTGTTTGGACAGTCATGAGAAATTAAAATAACTTGATGTATTCCAACATTATGTTCTTGGTGAAACGTAGTAGCAATGGGAAATTCTAATGCACAAAATTATCGAATTGATGGACATGGTTCAAGATTGCTTTTGGTTTGTGCATTATGATTTTGATTTGCTAATCAATGTGGAAGAGCTCCTAATGTGGAATGTAAAATTTCTTTGAAAACAAGTGGAATCTGCTAGTCGGGCACTAAAAGTTCAAATCATGATGATCAATGAGAAAATTTGGCTATGGAGAAAAAGATGGAGCTATCGAGCCAACGAAGAAGGACACGGGTAGTGGAAAGGCGGTTGGCATTACAGTTTGCGGTCTTCTGTTTAAGGCTCCAATGAATCGAGGATTACTTGCTTCAGGGAGGATTTCCCCTTGTTCTGGTGATGTCACTTTCCGTCCTCGACCTCCTCAATCATCAACCTACTCAATATTCCAATGTATGGTCACAAAGAATATGACCATGAGATAGTAGGATTGAAGAAAGTGATGTTATGGGCAACACACTACCAATTAGTGAAGTTTAGAATTGTGATAGTTAACTTATGGATCATTTTGTTAACTTTATAATTTGTGATGGGCATTCATTTGTTTTGTGAATAATGATAACGTTGGAAGTATTACATATAACTTATGGATATATGGTTTGTGTAATATATAATTATTTGAAGGGAGTTGCCTTGAGTTGATAAAGAATATTTAAGCTAAATGTATTGCTTCATTGAGTTTTTGAAGCTCTTTGAGTTTTTGATTTGGGTTACTGAAAATTAAAATGACAGGTGATGGAGAAGCCGCAGAAAAAATAATTTTCCGGCAAGTTTTTTACCAGAACAAAAGAGGCCTCATGGGTCTCTTTTGCATTAAATTTTCCAGATAATTCAAAATCGAGACATCATGAGGTCTCTTTTTTGCATGAATTTTTCCAGATATTTCATAATAGAGACCTCATGAGGTCTCTAATTACCATTTTTCTATTATAAATGCAGAAAGGAAAAGACCTCATGAGGGTATCCAAGTTGTTATAATTTTTTCAGCTACTTCATAATAGAGGACCTCATCAGGTTCTCTAATGACAGAATTTTATATTTATTAATGCAGAAAAGAGACTCATGAGGTCTTCTATTCTGCATAATATTTTGTAAATTTCATTATGGAGACCTCACGAGGTCTCCATAAATAAATGAGAACAGAGACATCATGAGTCTCTACTTTACAATACTATTAAAATAAAATTAAATAAATATCTTAGCGGAACAATGAGGTATTTTATTAAAAATATAAAATAAATAATATAATAAAATTTGTGCTCATGAGGTCTCTTATAACAAATATAAAAATTTAAATTAAAATAATACAATAGGACTCATGAGGTTCTCTTTTTTGTGAAAAAATCAGGATAATTGGTTTGTGATCTCGTGAGGTCTCTGTTGACGACCTATGACGGGGTGTAAAAAGTGACAGCATTACTGACCTAGCGTTGAGAGTCCTTTTTTCGGTCTCTTTTTCCGAAAAGAGACCTCGTGAGGTCTCTTTTCTAGGTCTCTTTTTGGCCTTTTTTTAGTAGTGAGTAGATTTCATTAATGATGGAAGTGAATGCGATCTGCATGTCTTGAATTGTCTCGCCTTCCATCATTTTAAACAACTCATATTGCCCATTCAACTTATCAAATTTAGATTTCTTGACTTGACTTGTTCCCTCATGAGTTGTTTGCAATGTGTCTTGTATCACCTTTTCATCTGGACATGCTAAAATTATATTATACTCATCTAGACATATACTGTAGATCAAGATTTTCTTCGCTTTTGCAAATTTCTGAATTGTCAACTTGTAAGTAGTATCGCATTCCTTTCTCTCCTTGGGCAGTTTAGTTGTCCCAACTGTTTCATTCTTCATAGGAATATACACTAGGATTTGACACTCCAAAGATTTAGATTTTGTCCTATCATATGATTCATCATCATGTCCGTTCACCGTTTCTAATACTTTCCACTAAACACATGCTATTATGAGGGAAAATAATTTCGTTAAATCATATTTCGTCATTAAAAATCTCGTGAGATAAAAATAATTTGTCAATCAGTGGTCACTAAATGTGTCTTTAAAAGTGTACAAAGACGATTTAGTGCTTGATCGCTAAAAGTATTATATTAACTATAAAAAGAAAAATCGTCCTCAAATGCTTAAACATTTGTAAAAATTTTATTTGTCATGAAATTATGTTTTTTTTTTTGTAGTTAATAGTATGTTTTGTCACTAAAAATGTTATCACTATCGACAAATTATATTGTCGCTAATTATTTTACTTCTATCAAAGACGACATCAATTGTCTCTAAAGTTATATGTATTTCATAATATGCACAAAAAATTATTTTATTCTTAAGTCTATTAAATAGGGAAATTTTATATTTCCTTGTATTCTCGCCCCCCTCCTGTCTCAATATTTTTATCCTCTCCCCAGGAGCCCCCACATTATGCTTTCTTGTGGACTCGAACTCATACCCTTATAGTTGGAAGTGAGGAGTTCTTACCGTCTGATCAGTGTCTTTAAAAGTGTACAAGACGATTAGTGCTTGATCGCTAAAAGATTAATATTAACTATAAAAAGAAAATCGTCCTCAATGCCTTTAAACATTTGTAAAAATTTATTTGTCTGGAAATTATGTTTTTTTTTTGTAGTTTATAGTATGTTTTGTCACTAAAAATTTATCACTATCGACACAAACGTATATGTCGCTATTATTTTACTTCTAATACAAAAGACGACTCAATTGCTCTCAAGTTATCTGTATTATAATTGCACAAAAATTTTTTTTCTTAAAAGTCTATTAAATAGGGAACTTTTATTATTTCCTTGTAGTCGCGCCCCCCTTCCTGTCTCAATATTTTATCCTCTCCCAGGAGCCCCCACATTAATGCTTTCTTGTTGGACTAGAACTATACCATTAATAGTTGGAAGTGGGAGTTCTTACCGTCTGTCACATCTTCTCTTATATATAATTTTTATTTTATGTTTAACTTCATTCACTTCTTACTACATTTTACAATTTGATTAGATATAATATATTATGTGATTTTTAATATACTAACACAAACATGCATCAAATTTTCCACCTACAATTCATTCAAATGTAAATTATATTTTAAATCAAAAATATTTTTTTGAAAATATCTTTAAATATATTCTGTATAATTCTGTCAATTATTTATTTATTCTGATAAATGTTAAACATTCTTTAGTACAATTATAAATCTATATAAAATTAAATTTTTGACTTTATTTAAAAAAATTGAATAATCGATTCAACTCGATCTGTAAATCAATTGTTTTAAAAAAAACATCGATACTCATAACTATAGTACTTCATCATAATATATTTTGAAGTCCTAGTTGATTCATTTCTTTCAATTGTTCTTTCATATTTTTTTAGTTTATTCAAATTTTCACACTTGTGGAAAAAGTTAAAAGAAATTCATGAAAATTTTTGACCTTTGCAAAGTCTATATTTGTAAGTCGATGTTATCTATTTGCTGCTATCTAAAAATAATTACATTTCCACAGATGTTATCTCTGTATAGTTGCTCTATCTACGTCTGTGGAATTACTATTAAATATGTAATTATTTTTAGATAGCAGCAAATAGATTGACTTAGTCTTTGAAGTTCACCAATAAGAAATCAATAGACACACAAAAATTACGCCACAACTTGAGAAATTATTTTTCTATCATCTTTATCGATGAATGTGTACGAAATACTAAAAATTGTTAAACCAACAAATATTAGCAATTTAGTGGTAGAACCATACACAACTCACGGTACTTATAACCTAGATTGTAGTTTTCAAATGATACATTTTATAATCTCGTAATTTAAGAAAATTGATTAATTGAATTTTTTTTTTTAAAATCGATTGAATTTGTTGGTTTTAATTTTTTCTTTAGCCAATTGACGAATGGACTCGTTCTATTTCTTATAAAGCACTTACATTATTCTTTTTGTAAGTTGTCACTTATGATTATGAACAATTTTGTTTTGAGGGGGCAAAAAATAATTAATTCCTATGAAATTTTGCATAAGCAATGTTGAAAATATTCACTATACAATTTTAAGTCGTCGCTAGGTAAACCTTACAATATTTGTGACAATTTTTGGTCACCTAACTTCATATTGATTCAGAGATAATAAATTTTTTGTCACACTTATTTATATGATTAGTTGAAGAAAAATACATGTATAATTAAAATCTAATGTTAGTAGATAACATTTATAATATTTACGGAACTATAATTTGTCGATATTATAACAAAATATTTTTTTAAATGAAATTTTTTGTGTAAAAAATTAATAATTTTTATGACAAAAAATAATTTTTCATGAATTAGATTTATTATTAGTGACAAAATAATGTGTCACCGATAACTCTAAATTTGTGACTAATACTACTTAACAAATAATGCTAATTAATTTTTTTGGTGGAAAACTTTAGTTTACAAAACTCTGCTGCGAATTTTGATGTTACGTCACTAAAAGTACGTGTCTCATATATTTAAGCACGAAAAATAATTTTTTTACTAAAAGTGAATAATTACTGACGAATTTTATGTCGTAGCTAATAATTTCGTAGCTATATGTCATATTTGTTGTAGTGAGTGATGGTCTTGTCTCTGACACTCCTTATGCAGTAAGTGGTGCAACCATTAACCTTTTTCAAGGTTTGGACCTATTAAATGAAAAGACCTACTTTGATACCAATAGAAGAAATCACAACACCCTAACGAATACAAGAACTAGGTTCTTGTAGTAATAGCGCTATTATGACGTAATAGAACATAAGACAAGGTGATTTATCGCAAAAAGCCTCCTTGCTCAAGGAAAGAAAAACTACGACCTATAATATGTAGGAGTTCAGCAACTTTTCACAAAACATCAAAGAGAAATTTTTTATTACAATTCAATAATCAAATGAGCTAATTCTAGTACCTCAACTCCAATGATTAACTATAATTGCTAACTCTACTGCCCAAGACGTGAAAACTTAATTATTTTTTATAAGCCTCACAGTCCACTTTCCCCCCACTCCCTACTGATCTCCGTTCACCACACTCCACTTTAGCTTTAGAAAGCACATCACCTCTCGTGCTTTTTGTTCGGCTCACCTCGTTTTCTTATAGGAGTACATGAAACCCTAGTTGTTTCATCATATCATTCTGTAAACATCATATATAATGGACAAACTACCATCTAATACTATAGCGAGTTGAATGATTGAATGAGAGTTCTTACTCTCTGTCCCCAGTGCTTTCCATAGGTTACACGCTTTTTGTAATCATACCAAAACTTTTTATGACATATTTCTTTATTTAATAATAATATAATTTTAGAATGTTCATTTTTATCTTAATGAGATAATTTATAATCACAAATATCTATAACTTGTTTAAATCACCCAGTTAATTGAAAAATTTTCTTCCTCTATTATTTGTCCTCAGTTCAAAATAAACATTCATATCAATAAAGACGAAGGAATAATTTTTTATCATTTCAATGGATTTTTAAGAAAGAAATTAAAAAATAATTAACTAGAAATATACTGCAATGTGGTCAAAGAGAGTCATTATTTTTTTTTCTTGATCTTTACACTAATTTAATAAGAAGAAAAACAGTAAAGAGATTAATAAACTAGCTTAGAATATTTCTCTCTCCAAATATCTTAACAAACTAATTACTACTAATAAATTTAAAAAAAAAAAGAGAGTAGCTAACCAACTTTAACTAGGAATTATTGAAAAAATAGAGTTGCTACAGTTGAAAACATAATTCTAACAACCTCTAAGAGTCACTTTTGCAATAGTACTTTGAATGTGAAACTCTTGAAGTATCCTTATTATTTTCACTTCAGTAGGTACTAGTATTACAAATTATACAATGATATAAAATTCTTGACATAGCAAGAAAAACCAAACAGCCCAACAAGCTAATAAAGTGATACAAATATTATAACAAGAAACTGTGAGTCCACAAAAGACAAGATACTTATGTTGCTCAGACTCATAAAAAATGTCTGCATGTCAGATTCTCCTGAAGAAAAGTGAAGAGTCTATGCAAGCAAGTATTTTACTACTAATTATCTATACGGAGGCTTTTGAATGAATCAAAAAATTGTGGTATATGATATATGAATCATGGATAACCGTAAGGTCCAGGACCATAGGGTCTGTAGCCATTGTAGCCGTATGCTCTTTCTCTGTAACTGTTATTGGTAAGAGCACAACAGCCAATAGAGTAAATAATGGAGAGAATAATGAAGATGATTAAGCTTATAAGAGAGGTATGCGCGGAAGATTCTTTAATGCTGTCAAAGGTAGATTTCTTGCATGCATTGCAGTTGTAGCACATAAGGTTTGGTTCGTTGCTCCATGCCTTGCAGTCAGCATCTCCATCTACTGCCCCTCCTTTCGGCACTATCCAAGTCGATGCATTTTGGAACTGGAAGTGGCAATACGCCGGTGGTATGCAACAACCAGACTGAACAAACAGTGACATGAGTGATTGTGTAAATATTACTCCATTAATTTTGACTTAATTTTAGCACACTTCACCTCAACATTTTTCACAAAGTATATCATATAGTCATGAAACTAAGGATAATTGTTTTTAGTAAGTCATTCAATTTTTTTAATTAATGTATACTTAAAAGTCACTCATATTAATCACCCAATCAATTAAAGTTATCATATTCTCTTTCTGTGTATTTTGCAATATTTGGTTGGATGACTTTCTTAGTGAAATACTAATAGTTCATGACTCTTTGAATTATAAAACAAAGTTGAGTTATTTTCTAAGAATACTGTTAATTCATAAAAAACCAACCGTTACGTAACAATTAGATAAAATAAATAGCAAACCTGAATCTTGAGGAGCTTAGTTTTGTAATAATCCTCAGTTCTGTCTGCTGGAATGTATTTACACATTTTAGCATCAATCATACAACTCTTAATCTTATCCCATTGTTTTTCATCTGGCACAACATTTTTCATCCATTGTGAATATTCTTGAAACTTATCTTCCCAGTCACTTTTTTCATGGTCAGATTTTTCATGGCCTTTATTTTCCAAATGTGACAATGTGAAAAAAAGGCTGAACAAAGAATAAATAATCATCCCTGTAATGATGCAGAACAACATGAACAAATATATCCACAACAAAAATGATACGTGGCACGCCGCCCCTACAATTCCCATCAAAGAAATTATCAAAAGGACTACCCCTAATATCATCATAGGTTGTTGAACAACTTTCTGGCACGTAGTCTGGTTCGTGTTATTACCAAACGACATGGACATCAATATCAACATTGCTGCAGCCACCAATGTGATAAAATTAAGCAATGTGATGAAACAATTGCTACAACGAAACATTTTTGTGACGTATGTTTTTTTTTTTTTGGTGTTAGAAAAGGAGAAATAAGTATGTTATAATAGATCAGACCTCTAGTGGGTCAACAGAATTAAGTAAAACCCCCAGAAATCTGATCACAATTTCTTTTTCATGTATGTTTGGTGAATATGAGGGATATTGAATGATGAGGAAGAGAGTGGTTGATGGGGGATGGAAGAGAGAAATGGACGCCAAAGAGGAGGTTTACTTACCTCTCATATTGTACCACTATATGTATGGACAATAAAAATATACAAACACTAGGTATTTTATTTTTAATTCGATATTAATATTCATATAATCAATTATGGGTATATAACATAACTTTTAAATGGTTACGTTCACATGAAAGTTATATTTTATCTTTGATGAATTATATGGTTTTACGTAGAAATTCTCTTGCTCAAGAGAGGAGAAAATCACAACATGTACGTCTCACAGGATTTCCACACAACTCCATTAACTTCAATGAATCAAGATTCAAATTACACAACTCTTGCAATCTAGGAATGAAACACTTAATCCCTCCCCTCATAAAACTAAGCAATATATACCTCTATTGCCCACTATATACACTACTAAAAAAAGGCCAAAAAGAGACCTAGAAAAGAGACCTCACGAGGTCTCTTTTCGGGAAAAAGGACAAAAAAGAGATCTCAACGGTAGGCCAGAAAATGAAGGTCACTTTTTTACAGACAACCTAATGAGGTCACGCCCCAAACGGAGACCTCACGAGGTCACCAAACAAATTGCTGATTTATTTAAAAAAAGAGACCTCATGAGGTCACTATTATTAATTTTATATTTTGTAGATGAGACGCATGAGGTCACAATTTATATATTATTGATTTTATATTTTATAAAGAGACCTCATTAGGTCGTCTAAGTATTATTTAGTTAATTTGCTCTTATTTAAGGAGGACTCATAACGTCTCTTTTTTGCATTTATCTTAGCGGACTGTGAGGTCTCTATAATGAAATGTACGGAAAATATAAGCAGAAAAGGCCTAATGATGTCTCTTGTCTGCATTTATAAATTAAAAAATGTTCATTAGAGACCTGATGGGGTCTCTATTCTGAAAATAGACTGAAAAATTAATACAAAAGAGAGCACCTCTGGGGTCTTCTTTCTGCATTTATAATAATAGAAAATGTTAATAAGACCTATGAGGTCTCTATTAGAAAAATATGTGAAACAATTAATGACAATAAGGCGACATCATGAGGTCCATATAAAAAATATGGAAAATTAATGAAAAAAAGAGACCGCTGAGGTCTCTTTTTCTGGAAAAAACTGGTAGAAAATTTTATTCTGCGGTTCTCATTCACTGTCATTTTTTTTTTAATCAGTACCCAAATGCAAACTCCAAGAGCTCAAAAACTAACTTGAAGCCATACATTACTAAATATTCTCTTAGCAACTCATTGCAACTCACTTCAAAATAATTAATATATAAACAAAAAACATGATATCCATAAGTTATGTAATACATTCCAAACCGTTATCATGTATCACCCAAAACAAATAATTCCCATACCAACATTATAAAGTTAACCAAAATGAATACCCTCAGGTAACTATCACAGTCTAAACGTCACTAAGTGTAGTGTGTTTGCCACATAGTCCATCACTTTCTTCCTCAACTATTAGTCTAATTGGGTCATAGTTCTGTTGACTACATTGGTATTGAGTAGGTTGAGATGAGGAGGTGCGAGACGGAAAGTGACATCACCAGACAAGGGGGAATCCTCCGAAGCCAAGTAAGCATCCGAATTGAGCCTTTTAAGACCCGCAAACTGTATTCAACCGCTTCCCTAGCCATGTGATTCTTCGGTTGGGTAGATAGCTCAACAATCTTTTTCATTCCATAGCCAAATTTTGCTTCATGATTCATAATGATTGAACTATTTAGGCCTCAGACTCAGAAGACAATTCACGAAAGGTTTTAGCGGCATTAGACCAAAATTAGTCATATTATAATCCAACTATGATCATCTACATAGAATCATAAAATTAAATTTCAAGCAATACCTTAGTAATAATTACTATGAAAACAAAATTTTAAACAAGTTTAAATTACCAAATAACTTACAAATAGTTCTAAGTTTAATTCGTTTTTTGAGTTTGACATTAATTACTACACACAATAGTGACAAATTTAACGCTTATGACCAACTAACAAATTTCTAAGTCTATTAGTTAGGTTTAACTAAATTCTAAGAATATAGTACAAGTGTAACTTATTTAACCAACTGAACAAAACTTGAAATCTAATGAGTTTAGTTTTAGCTGAATCTTGAAACACTATAGAACAACTGTAATATACCAACTTAACACAATTTTAAGTCTAATTAGTTTAGTTTTGACTTAATGTCCAACACTATAGAACCAAGGTACTTATAACCAACTGTTAAGAAACTTTCTAATTCTAAAAGTATATATTTTTACTTAATTTCTTAGTAGATTGTAACAAGTTCAACAAAAAAATTTTTACCCCCCAAAAAATAACGTAACAAGTTCTAAGTTTAAGTAGTTGTTTATTTAATACTAACCCGATAGTTACAAAACTGTAACAAATATATTTTAAAATTTAAAGCTAAGTGTCAACACTAGATGGATACAAATTGATTTTCAAATCAATTTTGTCATCAATAGCGATCAACTAGTTGTGGTCTAAGGCTTACAAAATAAATTAGTTCTAAATTAAAGCTAAGTGTCAACATAGATGGACACAATTGATTTTCAAAGAAAATCATTTTGTCATCAATAGGATCAAACTAGTGTTGGTACTTATGCTTAAATAAATAATTTTCTAAAGTTTAAGCAAGTGTCAACTATAGATGGACACAAATGATTTCGAGGAAAATCAATGTTGTCATCATAGGTCAACTAGTGTTGGTACTTAAGCTTAACAACAAAATTTTCAGTAATTGGGGCAACTGAAAGCCATATCTCAAATTCATAAATACAACTGTTAACTTCAACTCAAAAAACAAAAAAGGGTGGAGCAGTAAAAGAATGTGGAATCAAGTGAAAAACATACAACAGATCGAACCATCTATCTCATGACCCAAAAGAAAGCCATAACACTTTATGATTTTCAGCAATTGATTGAAACATCTGAAACTAAACTTGTAACACACAAGATTGAACATTTGTTTCTTTGTTCTCTTCAAACAACCAAGGAAAAATCCCAAGCCCACTTGTCCTTCTACCTCAACTAACTTATTTTCCAAGAATTAATTTGTTCAAAAAATTTACCTGAGAGTCAAAGGGAACGCTGTTCGCTGAGGCGATGCAAATGGCGGAAGATGGATCGGTGGGCGGACCTCCACTGACTGAAGCACGAGTGCAAATGGTGGAGAGCTGGCGGCGAGACAGAGACGACGAAGGATAGAGGAGAACGGAGGAATACGACGGGTTGGAGAGAGGGACGATACAGAGAGCGGGTCGACGAGAAAGGAAGACGGTCGAAGGCAAGAGAGAGGGTCGACGAGAAAGCGAGGAGGGCGGTTCGAGAAAAAGAGAGAGGAGAAAGAGAATCTCTTTTCATTGTGGCTAGGTCTTGTTGTTTAAGAGGGACCTATGGGAGGTATCTAATTTTTTAATATCAATACATTCAAATTATTATTTTTCATTAATAAGTATAGATCCTCCTGAGGTCTCTACTGTTAATTAAAAATAATAATTTAATTTAATTGATAATTAAAAAATTAGAGACCTAATGAGGTCTCTAATTATGAGAATTAGATTACAAATTTAAACTTTAAATAAGTCAGGTTAGGTAAAAATAAAATATTATGAAATTGACCTCACGACGGTCTCTCCTACATTAAAAAAAAAAATTAAAAGATATTAAATTTTAAATAGCAACCTCATGAGGTCTCTTATTATTGACCTATTTGAGGTCTTTCCACTTCTAGTCTCTTTTTGGGCCTTTTGTTAGTAGGGAGGTTAAAATACTCAGTATCGATTTTAAGTGAATTCAAGACCCCGGCATAGCTAACTCTTGCTATACTCAGATTGAAACAACAACAAAAAAACTTGAGATGATCTGATTCCTTTATAACACAGGAGCAAATCTTACACTGAATAAGCACTCAATAATATTATCAAATAATTAACAATAAATACGGAACATAACTCTATCATGTGCCTTGTTGAATGTGATAAAATATTCCTTGGAGAGTATGGCCTTTTCTCTGTAATCCTTCTAATGCAAAATCTAGGTTATGTCACTTGTCACAATAACTGATATAGGATGAGTGAGTATCAAGGTACAACACAATTCGCTGAGAGTACTTATCCCATGTAGAGACGCACCAACCGCTAAAGTTGTGGCAGTGGTTGTTGCTGATTTATACAACTGTCCTTTTCACATAACTGAACTCTCAGTCTCTCAAGCGATTGGACTCCATATTGTATGCTACAATTTGTTAAATCATCAAAACTTCATAATAAATTTAGAATAACATCGCCCCCTCCCTCCCCCCCTTTTATGATGACAAATTATATTCAACATGTTCCCCTAAGGTTGTCAAATGGGCAGGTTGAGTTGAAATTGAAATTATCAAAATGGGTTGAATAGAAATCGGGTTGGGTCTTGATCCACCCAAGTTTACTTTGGGATCAAATGGACTCAAAAACGGGTTGGGAATTGTGAACCGGCCCAATTTGACACGATTTTAATATCCTAATTAAGGGAAAATTGTATATTAATAGCAAACTAATAACCTAAAATAAATGGATAGCTAGGGTTTGGATTAATTGTGCTCCATAGCAAACGTTAGCTAAAATTTCCCAGCGTCTCTCGCCAGAAATATCGCATCGCCACTCTCCATCTCGCTACGCCTCTCTCGCTTTTACCCAGAAGGTATAATCTGTTTCTTGTTTGTATAAAGCGCAGGAGGAAAAATTGTATATAAACATTGAAAAATATATATCTTCGTGTTATTACACTTACTATACAATTACAAACATTTACTTCAAAAAATGCAGAGAGAAAAAGGCCCAACAAATTATTACAATGCAAATATACCAATTGACAGTGAAATACAATTTCTCTAGGCTTTATACAACATAGTGTATAATATGTGTTTCTGTTTTTGCCTAAACAGCGAGAGGAAAAACATACAATTCTGCTAACACTTATAATTAGGCAATATACATACATTGGAATTAGATCAAACTGTATGCAAAACAATTTATATAAAAAATATTGCTGCAGCGACATAGGCGTGAATTATACATTGTGCATTACATATCGCAGTGAAATAGGATAGACGAATTATTACAATCCAGGAATGGCCAGCGCGAGCTACATTTAGGCCAGCGAATCTACAAATTGTATATGTATAGCGAATGAACGTTTTATGTTTGCTATGGAGCGCAATTATGCAAACTTTGCTATAGCATACAAATATGAATTTTTTATTTGCTGTATGTGAAAGTTGCCCATAATTTAATATATTGAGATTTAAATTTTATAATCACAATTTGAATTTCGGCTTCAATTTTTTTTTAAAAAGTAACAAACTGATAGATAAATCCTAAAAGATGTTAAGTAAATAATAATTCATACATTCAATAAATGAACATATCTTAATAAATAGTATTTAAACGGGTCGAAATCGAAGATTGAATTTGGCTCAATTGAGAATTCTATTCAAATGGGTTAATCTTGAATAGGTTGAGATTGAACCCAATTCAAGTAATCTTGAGCCCAACCCTTAAAATTTTGGGCGGGTTACCTATGTTTGAGTTCATTTTTGACACCCCTACTGTTCCTCTATCAACATGGCAAAATGTCCAGGTCTCATGTAGAACTTGACAGATCTCATTCTCTTTAACACCACAGTATACCCCTATTTGACATCATAAAAAATAAAGTAGTAAAACAAGTAAAGCAAATATGCAGTTCAGATAAATTCATGGTCATATGGGAAACACTTGGTGAATTACTAATGCATAAAAAGAGATAAGAGAGGTCAGTAGACATAAGGCGAAACCATTAAATTAAAATAGAATATTAACTTTCAAAATATTGCATGAAAATTAAAAGAACTGGAACAGTGCCAACTGAAATGATCAACAAAAAGCAAGGAGGGAGAAGTAGAAGAGTTTAGGTGGAAAGAGGTTTGGGAGTGAGGCATTGAAGAAATAGGGTCATTCGAACATCCTACTCAACATGAGATTTCAGTAACATATCTTTTCACTTAGTAACTTGAACATTCAAACTCACATTTTTAATTTTCAAATCAGCTAGTTCATCTGCTCATGGTATGTTGTGAACCAAGGTGACTCCCTAAGGGCCTATGGGCTATTAGAGGCTTTTATTTGTTTAATTTGGGATCCAAGTCCAATAACCATTTGTTAAGAAGGATTAGAAGTTAAAGAACGGTTATGAAAATTATGTGGAAGTTTTGGCTTTCAATTACCTCTCATCTCCTTTCTCTGTTCTAGTACCTTCTTTAATGTTAATCTATATGTAATTATTATATTATTACTTTGTTATGCTTATTATACGTTGTAATTTGCATCCAGTGAATATAATATATCAGTATTTGTGTTGGGAATCAAGTTTGTTTCATTGGTTCTTTCATCCAGAGGCCTTTGATGGAGGACCAAATATATAGAACAATAGAAGATTCAATTAATGTCATGAAGGATAATTGGTCGAAGGATCTCGCGGATATTCCTTCACTATTACAATAGCTGGTTGGAAACCTTCCAACAAATAAACCAAGTCTGGTGGACTTTCAACGATTCTGTGATCAGAATCAAGAGTTATGGATTTCTCAGGCTGATCGCTACTTTAAGTTCTATGAGATTACAGAAAACCACAAGGTATATCTCGTCTCGTGCTATCTCGACGGGGCAGCGTTGACGTGGTACCAATGGCTTTTCCAATACAAACAATTGGTAGATTGGAAACATTTCGCTGCGAAAGTGTTAATTCGTTTCCCCAAACAACATCTCAAATCATAGGAAGGTCGTTTGGTCAATCTCTGGCAGGTATACACTGTGTGTGACTGAGTACCCAAGTCCTTGTGAGGCCATTTCGCCAGGTTTTAGCCAGATATACTTTCACTGTGTCTTGCACATGCATCCACAAAGGAGCAATATATCCAATTCATTGTTGCCTCATAATTTTGATGAGAAATCTGAATACCCGACCAATATTGATGTGCACAAGATGTACGACAAAATGTTAAATAACTGCCCCAAGGTATTCAACTTGGCGCCATTAGATGATCAAATTGAAATGTCAAATGAAGATGATATGACAATAGTGAAATCCGGACATCTGCGTGGAAATCCCCAAAGAGATATGTTACATCAATTTCTTTGGATTCTGACTGTCCGAAACAACAAATTGAATTTGCATCCTTTGAGGACATGTATCTTCTTGAATTTTTCTAGGAGCATGAGACTAATTCAGTACTTTTGTTGGGATCTATTGACACATTTTGCTTCATCCTGTATGTTAATTATATGACTCAAGTGTGGGATCCAGGACGATGATGTTGTATGCATTTTTCCATTTTTCTTTCTAATATTCCAGGGACAATTGTTGCTTATTTGCAATTTAATTACAATTACACCCACTTGGAAATGAACACTTAGAATAAGGATTGGGAGAAGAACTCCAGGGGACTATTTGCTTTCCGTTCTCAATGCATGAATTTGAAATTTGATACAAGTTTGGAGAGCATAAGAATGACTGATACTCTCAAACTTACTTCTCAAATAAGAAGTAAAGTGGTCGTATCAATTAAAGAACCCAACTAATGAGGTTGGGATCGTTCCCACGAGAAAAATAGTTCAGACTTAACTTCAATATTTTAATTAATATTATTAGTCATTAGTTCCTTGGAGAAAACGAGGACCATAAAAGTTTTTTTTTTTTTATTTCTAAATGAATGAAAAATAACTAGCTAAAATTAAAAGGAGAGAGACAACTAAACAAAAAAAGATTCAAATGTTGGAGTTTAATCAATAATAAAAGTAACTAGGATTACGTGTTCCCCACAGGTTCCAACTTGATAATTCTAACTATTAATAATTTTCCTAGTCTTGCATGGCAAAGTGATAAGTTATGTTTATTTCTAAATCCTTGGTGTCCGGCATCCAGAAAATTTGGACTATGCACCTTGGTCCGGCAACGTGTGTTGCTATACTAAACCCTTACCTTTACCTATTATTTAACGCATTATATTCGATATTGTGACAATTATACCTGTACCAATCAATTAGCCTATTAGTAGATACACTACATATATGTGATAATTCTTTTCTCTTATCTATTACTTGTCGGCAAGTAGCATTAAGGCAAGTTCTAACGTTGTCCATCGTTTAAAAAGACCTTCTAAGTGAAAGAATATAAAACATGCTGACACTATTCTAGAATTTTCATTTAGTGAGCGATTTACCTTTTATTACCCATGGTTCCCCCAACCCTAGTTATGGAGTTTAGCTACCCAGACGTCATAATCACAATATCATATATTATAATATAAGAATTTCATGCAACTTCTTTAATGGACGAATAAAATCCATAAATTTACTTGATTAATCGAAAAAAATCACGAACAATCAACTCCAGAGAAAAGTTGTAACATCCAAAGGTTAATAATCAAATAAATTTCTACTTAAAAGAATCTAACATAAAGTGTCTAATAACCAAGATCCTAACCCCCAAAATGAGGTTTTTCGAACTATTTATAAAGAAAAACAAAAACCTAATCAAAGAAGGACTCTATTTGCTGAAAATCTTTCCAAACGCGGCTGGGTCGATGTACCTTGCGACGGGTCATCGTGGTCACAACGGGCCGTTATGGACTCCTCCGTCCCATACTTTGCGAATTCTTCTGCTGCTCTCTTCATTACCGTCGATGGCTTGTATGATGGATCGTCACAGGTACAACGGTCTGTCGAGGGTCTCCGTTCCATAACACTTAAACTCTTAGAATTTGGGTACTGGGACTACTTCTCTGATAATCACGACGAAAAGCAGGCACGGACCGTCATGGCTACACGGTATGTATGCACTTCGTAACCCACCACTTGGTTCAGACTTCCCCATCTCATTCAGAACTCACTAGATGCCACCTACGGACCCTCACAGGCTTGACAGACCGTTCACAAGCGAGTAGCGTAGTAACTTTCGTATTCTTGCTCAAAAACTTCCATGATTCACTTTAGACAGATTTCTGCAAATTAAGAGAAACTACATTAAAGATTATAACAAAAGGCTTTTGGGACCACACACTTACTTAAGGAAAAAATCATTCACAAAATACCACGAACCACGCGGTATTCAAACACCCTCAACTTCAATGCGTTGTTTGTCCTAAAGCGACGCAGTATGACTCACTACAAAATCTTTGTTAATAGTATCCATGTATTACTTTTGAAATCATTGTCTATCAATCATGATCAGTATCATCAATTTATGCATGTTATCACTATTAGGCTTGAATTATGTTGAATCAGACCATGACACGATCAACACGCACTGGACACCTATCTTCTTCAATTTCTCAACGAGGGTGCTAATATTTAGGTATTGCAATCGTGTCCTTACTCAAAAAACATTCCTCATTTTTCACACAACTGATTTATGTTTGAGTATAAGGATTAATTTTCAACACCACTCCCGAAGAAATCACCAACTCATTCATACATATTGTCTATGCTGGCCTTATTTTCACTGCTTTAGTTCGCTTATACAATCTTAGGATCAGGGTGGAATTTCTTAGCTTGTAACATAGGTCAGGTCAGGTAAGGTATTTCGGTGGATAGTTTACGACTTTTTCCCTCCTTAACATATCGGCAAAAACATACCTCTTTTCATCATTTTATTTTGCCACATTTCTCATTATTCTTTCACCTTGCTATTTTACCCTTCTTTCTTTTGCTTGGATACGTGACTTCTCTTCTTTTCTTGCTTGTATTCTCTTGTAATTTTTATATTTATCTTTTCTTTTAAACGGATTCTGAGTCAATTACTTTTCTTATTTCTCTCTCTTATGTTCTTTCAACCCAATTTCCTGAGCCAATCCTCATAATAGCCACCCTCAACTCATGGCTTTGCATGAATCAAAGTACACCAATACCAAAGTTGGTCCAGGGCCATAAAAAGGGTTTAACTGCAGTAGCCACCATCAACTTATGCTTTTGGCATAAGCTGAGGTGCACATGTCCAAGGAGGGACCAAGACCAACACATTATTCCCAGAAAAGATTAGTTGGGATGAAAACTAAAGGTTTAGTTTAAGTCCAATCATTTGATTAAAAAAAAAAAACAAGGGGACGGGTATTTAATTTGGTTTTTTATTAGGAACAAATGGTCTATATTGAACAATGCCTATGTCCTTTCCTAATTGTCTATTACAACTTACTTTAGCAGGACTAAAACCAGACAAGTTCTAGCTCTAATCAAATAGGGGACTATTACAAAATCTTCCTCAAAACACTTGACATCTAATACTCTACCAGATTATCAGACCACTAATAGTTCAAATTTTAATTAGAGTCATGTAGTGGTGTCTCTCATGTAATGCTTAGAGCCACACATTTATCAATTCACTATGCCTAGTCATGCGTCATTTCATTTCATTAGGATATCATTTTAGTCATCATGCGTAAGATGTTATAAATATGTACACAAGATCTAAACATGCGGTTCAATAGGAAAAAATAATCAGTCTCTTGGGGAAAAAGCACACAGGCAAGAAAACCCAAAAAGAGCGATAGTGTTAAGCTGGGCTACTCAAACTTCACCCTAGCACTTCATTTCCATTTACCCCACCCCAACAAAAACGGGCTATTGTCCCCAATACCATAAAAAATTGAAATAGAGAGTGTAGGTGAAGCAACCCTAGGGCGCAAACGCCGACGATCAGCAAAGCTGTGCGGGTCCAGTTCGAACCCACTACCTCGGTATCTCGACATCTTAGTGTTTTCCTCACAGCAACAACACAATAACAGTGGCCTACCAGCTATCGCCACCATTGCAGGAGCTCGATTGCCCCAGCCAGCTGACTGTAAACCCTCAACCGATGCTATCCTCATCAGAAAGCGAGCGCTTCCTTGCAGCCTCCATTCTCACGACGCTCCTTCTTGCTATGATCTAGCCTCATCGTTCTCTAGACCTTACGCCTGTGGCATGATCTCGAGGGAGGTGGTGGAATCTAAAGTGGCGAATAAGGCAGCCACCAATGGTCCTCAGCGGGCTCGGCAGAGAAGGGGCCCTCGGCACCCTAGCTCTAAGATCATGTAATGTTCTGCTCGAAGACTCTCGACCGCAGCATGAAGGGTCGACATATCAACGGAGGGCTGTCGGGCAGCTCGCAACTCAAAAGGTCCAGAGCTGAGAACCTCAGTGATTTTCCCTCTGTGTTGATCGACAGGTGTCCACTCCAAGCACTCTTGCCTCAGCAATAGATCTATGCATCAAGGCTGGATTGTGATGAAAATTCTATCCAGCTGTGCCTCTTAGTTTCTGGACCAGAAAGCGGGATCAGAGCGGGGAAAGGGGATGGAGAGATGGAGCTTGATTGCAGTGCTACTACCGGGGAGAGACTCGGACTGGGTTATGTTAGTGGTTTCAAAAGCAGCCTCTGGTAGCCGTGCGAGGTGTGCTTACCGTATCAGCCAGCTGTCAGAAAGTGGAGGGCAACTCTGGGACGGGGCCCTCTGAGTGATGAGCCAATATTGGCTTATCCCTGATGAGGCCGATATTAACAGTGCCCAGCGTAGTCTTTAGCTGATCACTGTGCTGAATGGCCACACCTGCGGACCTACATAAAGAAAATATCATGCACTGAAAAAGGTAAGTACTTGGGACCTTAAAATCCCTCTCGTGCATGACCTCCTGTAGAATCCAAGCAAAGTCCACCTCAAACCCGGCTATCATCGCCGCCATCAGAACTACACGATCCCATGTGACTATATTATCAGCGGCTGTGGGGTTATCCCCTGATTAGAAATACTTGAAAGTATGGGGTGATTTACCAAGTTTATGTTGTTTGACCCCAAGAAAATTAAAATCTACTGTCTAGGATTGTAACACATGTTTATTGATTATGCTAATAATAGTGTTGCATATATTTCTTGTATCAGTATTGATGTGTTTGAACACAATGCTATAGTTGAAATAAAAATGTTGAGATTTCTTAGAATATGTTTCCTTTAGACCGTGAAAATATTTCTCATAATTTTACTTTTCAAAAGGAAAATACTTCTACTGTTTCGATTTTTCAAAATGGTTCTAAAAGTGATCAGGAATTGAGAAGTAAAAGGTCAACGATAAAAAAATAATTGGGTGATGATTTTTATACTTAAAATATTGATAATGATCCTTTAACTTTTTATGAAACAATTTTATCTAGAAGCCATTAAATATGAAATAAATTTCATTTTACAAAATAATTCTTGGAAGTTTGTTGATTTCCCTTGGAAACTAAACTCATTGGTTGTAATGGATTTTTGTAAGAAAATATTTTCCTGATGGTTCTATATATTGATAAGCTTACAAATACAAACTTTAGCTAAAGTATATACTTAAAGAAAATTGATTATTTTGACACTTATAGTGACTACAATTTCGTTTATTCACATTTTTAAATGGATACTTCACATTTTTAAATGGATACTTAGAAGAAGAAACACATATGGATCAACCTGAAGGTTGTGTAGTGGATAACAAAGAAAATAAAGTTTATAAATTAATGAAATATTTATATGGTCTAAAAGAAGCTCTGAAGTAATGCAGTGAAATTTCTAAGGTTGTGGATATAAATCTCCCTACTATTATGTTAGCGCCTATGCACAAGACTATTAATGTCAAGGATGGCAAACACATAATGTGAGTGTGTAAAAGAAAGATCGGGTAACAAGAGAAAATCTCAGGTGTCCAAATTGCTGGAGTAACACGAAAAAAATGAAGCATGAAACAAACTTGATTCCCAACACAAATACTGATATATACATACATACATACATACATACATACATACATATATATAGTATATATATAGTATTTACTGGATACAAATTACAATGTATAATACACACAAAAAAGTAATAATATACTAACTACAGATAGATTAACATAGAAAAGGGGGATGATATACTAGAACAAAGAACGGGGATGAGAGGTAGCTGAAAGCCAAAGTTTCGACATAATTTTTATAACCGTTCTTCTAACTTCTAGTCCTTTTTAACAAATTATTATTGTTTCTGGATCATAAATAAAAGCCTCTAATAACCCATAGGCCCTTACGGAGTCACAACAATACTCTCGTCCTCAAAAGAACCTTGTCCTCAAGGTTCGAGTAGAGCCAGCCTGACAATACAATAGTAAATTTGTATAGGCTTGAAGGTGAGCCGTGAGCTACTACTTCAGTGTTAGCAACTGAAACTAATCTTACAAATTCAACCGCAGTTAGACACTTTGCTTGAACATATACATACCTATCTCTTAAAATTACAAACTTCACGTCGCACTTCAATCTTTTTGCTTGTGCAATTGTTTTTGACAATTCTCTATTTTGTCCATCTAAAGGGTTAGCTGTGGAAAAATGCCAATATAGTATTTTGATATCAAATTTATGAGAAATTTTAATTTCAAATGCATGAAATCCCGTTTGGTTGGAGAGATACATGTGTGTAGTAGTTATCGCTTTAGAGATTTCCAAAAAGGACCACCCCATGTCTTCAAGAATTGGTACACAAAGAGCCTTACCTCCTCAGGATCACAGACAAAAGACTAAAATAATTTCCAAACTAATTTTGGGGGACTTTCTAGAAATTTATCTCGTTGTTGGCGATGACACAGGGATAAACAAGTGTTTTTCCTTCTCTGTGAAATATTCCAAATTTTTGATATAGAGAATTAAATAATGACTAAGTAAAAATAGTCAGTTAGTGGCCTGGTAAAATAGCAAGTCCAATTATACATCATTGGTGAGGAACCATCTTCAGCAAGAGAAGTAGGAGAATCAGTTAATGACCACAATGATTGTACAAAGCTAGTAACACTTATTATAGGATGTGTCATAGATATACCTTGGTTTCACGGTATTTTTAATGTTTTTCCCTTAAGTTTAGTGTGTGTTCAAAAGACTTTTTGTATTATTTTTTATGTACGTTCCTTTATTTGCAGTTAAGAATTTGTAAGGATGAAGCGAGAGTTTATGAGGCAAGAAATGCAGAAAAAGTTACCACCTACAGATTTTGTGAGGTCCATCGTGACGTGACGGTCCCGTAGTGGCATCGTAGTGAAGATGCTGAGGAAGAGATACGGAAGTCTGGACCAAGTGTGGGGTTACGAAGTGCATGACAGACCGTCGTAGCCATGACGGTCCGTCCTGCTTGTTCATCGTGATGATCGAGATAGGAAATAGTCGTAGTACCAAATTCCAAGGTTAAGTGTTATGGAACGGAGGGACCCTCGACGGACGTTTGGAATGTTGTTAACGATCTTCATACTGCGTCGAGGGTAATTGAAAGGAGACAAAAGAAGAATTTGTAAAGTATGGGACGACGCATCCATGACGGCCCATTGTGACCACGACTGCCCGTGTTCGTGGACACGAATACCCGTCGACAAGGTCTGTTGACCCCAGCCGCAGTTAGACAGATTTTCAGCAAAATAGAGTCCTTCTTGATTAGGTTTTGTTTTGTTATAATCGTTCAAAAAACCTCATTTTGGGGTTAGCCTCTTGGTCATTAGAACACTTATATGTTATATTCTTTGTGAGTCGATTATTTCTTCATTATTACACTTGGATTGTACACTTTCTCTAGAGTTTATTGTTGGTGATTTTGTCGATTAATCAAGTAAATTCTGGATTTTATCTTTTCATTGAAGTAAGTGCATGAATTATTAATTACATATTGAATATTGTGGTATGACTATGGGTAACTAAATTCCATGACTAGGGTGTGGAAACCATGGGTGACTATAGGTAAAATCTAACTAAAATAACAACAATTTAGAATAGTTGTCGCATGTATTGATAATTCTTTCGCTTTCTTAGAGTTCTTTTTAACGGAATGCCAACGTTAGAACCCCTTATGCTACTGCCGAAACCACAGGAGATACATAATAAGAAAGAATTATCGAACATATATTTAGGTACTATCTAATAGGCCTATAGTATTGATTGGTCAGGTAATAAAAACTTATGTCAAATAGCGATATATGCTTAATATAAAGTAACGGTAAGGGTTAGAATAGAAACACCATATAGCGGACCAAGGTGCGGAGTAAAAATTTATAGCTACCGGACCAAAAGCATTTGAGAAGAAAATACATAACTTAAGACGTTTCATGGAAGAAAGATATAGGACAAGAATTGTTATAGTAGAATTTCAAGTTAGGACCCTATGGGGAACACCTAAACCGTCCGTTACTTTTATTAAGTGATTTAAACAGATCCAACATTTGGAATTGTTTAGTTTCTCCTTTAATTTAGCTAGTTTAGTATTTTAATTTACATTCATTTAGAAATAAAAACCTTCTTTATGGTCTTTGTTTTTCAAGAAATAATTGATAATAATAGTAATAATAGAATTGAAGTTAATGTGAACTAGTTCCTTGTGGAACGATCCAACCTCATTATTTGGTTCTTACTGATACGACCGTTTGTACTTCGTATTTGAAAAGTAAGTTTGAGTCTATCAAATTTTGACGACGCTTCCGGGGAAAGTAGCTTTTGATTAACTTAAACTTATTAGATTAGTTCTCGATATTCTGAATTTTAATTGCTTCTTGTTTTTTTATCTTGAAGAACTATCTTCCATTGTATGCCAATACATGGAGAGGAAGAGAACCCTTGTTGTTCCCACGATCAGATTGAGCGTACACTACGCAACATGAATTGAAACTTAAAAGTATTAATGATGATGATCCAAAACCAGAACATCACACTTTTGTTGATGTCAGGGTCAGTTATAACCCGATGCTTCCGAAGTGAAAACAACAGAGAGGACAAAATCCCCGCTCCACGTCCCCAAGAGTACTACAGAGGCGATTTGAAAATATAGCAGATCTGATGGGCAACTGGCTTGCCCCTCTACCACCAGCCACCCTTTGTGCTAAATAGTCGCATAATGCAAAATGCTCACTGCTAGAGTTGGTTTCGAGGCTTACCTTGAGGGTCCAATGACCATATAGTAAGGTGAGGTCACATGTAAAAGTTTGTAGGGAGGCTGACATGGACTTGAAATGCCTATTATTCTTGGGAGACCATTCCTTGCTAGGGTCAAGCCTAATTGATAGTAAAAGGGGCAGATGAAATTTCGGTGAACAATGAGACGCGACCTTCAACATTTGTAGGTCCGTGAGGAACAGTGGTGGTGAGCTCCAATTGGTAACTTGCTCTATCATTGAAGAAAAGATGACGAAGGATATGACTAAAATTGAAAAATGAGAGTTCATGTGGGGGATTTTGGTGCTTTAGACAATTTTAGGTTGTGGTGTTGGCTTTCGGCAAGCCATTCCAAAGGGACTGGCCCTTACTTTGATTACCCAATTATTTCCTCAGAGCAATTTGAGTTAGAAACAAAGGCAGGAGAGCGGTTTAAGTTAAGGTGAATGGCAAGACGAATAAAACTTTATGTTGGGACATAGTGTAGTGAATCGAAAGAAGTAATCGAGGCAGACCATCTGATGGATCCTCAGTCGTGCCGAGCTTTAAATAGGCGCTTGTTGGGAGGCACCCATACTATAGTTTTTCTTATAGTAATGTAGCATTTTCTACTAAGGGTTTTAATTCGGCAGGAACAATCACTAGGGAATTTGCAGAAAACACTTACAGAAGTCACTAATGGGCCCATCGACGGGCACGCGCGGAACGGACGGACCGTCGCATGAAATCCATCGTGCAAGGTACGTCTTTCAATTTATTTCAAAAAATAGGGACACACGCCGGGACAGCACAATGTGGCCATCGCAATTGCATGGACCATCGTCGGGGACTCATGAACATTAATGGAGTAATACCCGAACCTGTTGGGAACTTTGCAAATTTTCACCTATAAACCCCCCACCCCTTCATTGAACGATTTCTACCCTCTCTTTCTCCAATTCCCTCCCAATTTAAAATTCCATTCATACCTCTTTTAAACCGATATTACCATAATCCCAATCCTAAAAAACCACTCTTACTCTAAAATTTTTTAAATCGGAGTTGGTTGTGGTCTCTTCTGCTAACCCGTGACTCACTTGCGGGAGTCTCTTTATCTGTCTCAGGTATGTGCTCTGATTTCACCCATTTACATGCATTTTTGTGTTTCAATTAGTATTAGCCTAGGTGTTATGGATTGGATCTTCATTCTTTATCAATTTTGCCTAAACCTAGGTTGAGAATTCTTAAATAGCCATGTTTTAAAAATCTTGAAATAAGTGTTTTCGGCATTTTCTGTTTAATAGGCAATTGGGGTAAGAAAAGTACAGGTTAACACTAAGTTCTATGTGAGGCACAAGGATTGATGTGGCATCATCAGTCGTCAATGAATGACAGAACGAGACCGCGATGCCGGACCTCGACCCCCGACGAATCGTCTAGGGTCCGGCAACATCCCCAACACACTACTGTCCAATTTCATCCAAGGTCCACCAACGGACACATGAGAGGGACGTCATTCCAACGATGGCCGTCCTTGCACAACAGTTCTAGATCAGAGGACCCATTCTCAGGGTTCCACTTGTTCTAAGTGTCCTCGAAAGACATATACGACGGACGCATACCTCAACGGTCCATCCGTACACAACAGTTCTGTGGGCAGGAGCCCCTGTTCCTAAGGGTGTCCAAATTTTTCCAAAGTGTTCGTCTTACAGCATTAAGACGGAATAATCATACCCTGATAGTATACCTGATGATCGAGACCCTCTCCTAAGGGTCTCCATACTTTTTCCAAGTGTACTCTGACGAACACCTACGACGGACCGTCATACCATCAACGGTCCGTCCTGCACAAACCATCACGACAATTAGAGACCCCTCTCCTGAGGGTCCCCATACTTGTTCTAAGTGTCCCACGACGGACATCCACGACGGACCGTTATCATCACGACGGTCCATCCTGCTTATCCATCATACCTGTCATAGACTTTCCTTCAGGGGTCTCCACATCAACATTATTGAAGTAAGACATGACCGACCCCATGACGGTCCGTCGTACTCACGATGAACTGTCACCTAGTCCGTCATGTTTCAGTGTTACTATAGAAAATTCATTACAACTTAGCTTTTATATTTATTTTGTTTTGTTTTTGCTTGTCTTGTTTGCTCCTTCTCGTACTAATATTGATTTTTTACAGGTACTATCTATTATGGCACAAAAACAAGATCGAGTTTACGCATGTGGACGATCAAAGTCTGTCGCCCCGTCTGCTCGCTTGGTCATTGGCTCTGATGATGAGCATGACCCCGAGTACGTGCCCCCAGGCACTACCACTCCATCCCGAGCTGCACGTGCTGCCAAAGTTATGCCTTCGGGTCTGCTGAAGTCCCTACACCCGCCACAGCTACACAGTCTGCCTCTTCTGATGAGGCTGACAGTTCTTAATCCACTCCCGGCTCACCGACTCGTGCTCTCACCTTGGTTGCCGACCATCCCAACCAGTGATGTGTCGACGGGCAGTATCTAGTTTATTTCAAATGCAATGTTTCTGAATGATAAAGGAGTGATGACACAGACCTTTACATTGGAGAGGAGGGTCCTTACGAGAAGTCTCCCTACTATGCCAGAGATGCACAATCACTTCACCAAAAACCTACTGGAGTGGACAGCGCGTTCTTTGGGCCGTTATAGTGAAGAGTTGGTCTGAGAGTTCTAAGCTCCTACGTGGCTACTCTTAGATCACAGATTTATAGGCGGGTTGCGCCCGCCAAACAAGCTCCACTTAAGCATGTCTGAGTACGTGGAATTCAGGTTGATATCTCCTTGCCTGCCATCCACTGGTATCTACACGGAGAGTATGTTGATTCCAATCGGACCCCTCTCACCGCCGAGTTCGACTACCGGTGGCAAATTGTCAAAGACGGCCAATTCTTGCGTGAGCCATCACTGAGAGAGACCACCAAGATGTGGATGGCCTTGCACTTGTGTGTTGATGGAGAGGGTGTCGCTGGGTAACAGAGCCAAAGGGAGCCATCAAAAAGGCTAACCTGACCTTCACGGCTAAGTTCTTATGGTTGATTGTCCCCCACTGCCTTTCCTTTCCACAATTCATAAGTTCTTTTTTTCAATTCTCTGGTAAGGAATTCTATTTTGTAGATGACAAAAGATTTACCTAAATATTATAAGATGCTTATTAACTAACATGAATTCAATTCATTATTTCTTTTAAAGTTATATTTTTTCTTTCAAAACTACGATTCCGGTGAGTATGGAAGAGTAACTTCATGAATAATCCCTTATTTTTTCACAAAAATCATAAACCAAAGTATATTCAACATCTCTATCGGATCTAGTTCTTTTTATATTCATGTTCAATTGATTTTCTACTTTCGAGTTAGAGCATCTTGATAATGAAAAACTGAGTTGGATTTCTGATATGGTCTTGCGAGGACAAGCCAAGAAGCTTATGGTTGATGAGGGAGGCGTCGTGAGGATTAAGGGGAGGTATATGTGCCCCTTGGTGATGATTTTACTCAAGAATATTCTTGTGGAGGATCATAGTTCGAGGTATTCTATACATCCAAGTGCAACAAAGATGTTTCAAGATATGAGAGAACATTATTTGTGGAGTAGAGTGATTCATGACATTATTGATTTTGTTTACCAATAGCTGAACTATTAGCAGGTAAAGAACGAGAACCAGAGGCCTTGATGGACACTTGAATGAATGCTCATTGCTTAATTGAAATGGAATAGGATTGCAATGAAGTTTCTGTTATGTCTTCCAAAGACATTGGTAGGTTTGATTCGATCTGGGTGATTATTGACAAGTTAACTAAATTTGCACACTTTATCCCGGTCAAGGTGACTTATAAATTCAAAGAACTTATCCAAACTCTATATCCATGAGATTTTCCGATTGAATGGAGTTCCGATTTCCATCATATCAGATAGGGCTAAGAAATTTACTTCTAACTTCTAGAGGACCTTACAACTGAGTTAGGTACTATATTGGATCTTAGTACTGCATTTCAATCCTAAGATTGATGGATATTTTGAACGGATAATTCAAGTAATGGAGGATGTGATTTGTGCATATGTGATAGATTTTGGTTTTTATTTGGATCAACTCCTAAATCTTGCAGCGTTTTCGTAAAACAATAACTATCACTTGAGTATTGACATGGCCATATCAGAGACCTTGTATAGAAGGAGGCATATGTCTTCTTTTGTTTAGTTTCATTTGACATGAGACATTGAGGTACTAATATTATGAGGGAATCATTAGATAATGTGAAATTCATTTGGGAAAACCTCCTAGAAACTCAGAGAAGGCAAAAGGAGTATGCAAACATGAAGGTCAAGGACTTGGAGTTTATGGAGGGAGAGAAAGTATTGATGAAGGTTTCACCCATAAATGGTGTAGTGAGGTTTGGTAAGCGAGGTTAACTTAGCCCAAGGTATAATGGGTTGTTTGAAATTATTAAGCATGCGGGAGAGGTGGTCTATGAATTGTCTTTTCCTTCAGGTTTGTAAAGAGCTTACTTGGTTTTTCATGTGTCTATAATGAAGAAGTACCATGCTGATGAGAACTACATTATTCATTCGGATTTGGTCCTGATTGATGAAAATTTAGCTTATGAGGATGAGCATGTATCTATTCAAGACAAGGTGGTCTGCAAGTTATGGTCAAAAGAGATTGCATCTGTGAAGGTCCAGTGAAAGAATCAGTTGGTTTAAGAGTCCACTTGAAAGACTCAGACTTATATGCACGGAAGATATTCACATTATTTTTTAAAGTGAAGTACATTTTCTTAACCTCACCTTTCTTTTGACCATTTGAGACGAACAATAGGTAAATTGATGTTTAGTGTAATCACTTGTTAGGTCATTTTGATCACTAGAACTCTATTGACTCTTCCCGTAAAATTTAATTGAGAATTTGAATTATTTATTAACTACGATTAATTATTTGATGGGTGATTCTAGATAATAATGAGCTAAATTGATAATTTGTTGAGTACTATATAACGCTTGTACCATATATATTGAAATAAATTAGTTGATTTAATATATTTAGATCTTATTTTGATAAAGAAAGAAAAAAATAGAAAGAGAAAAGGGACGCCACACATCGAAGGAAGTAACTCCAGGTATTGTAAACCCTTTCATAGTCCTTTAAATTTATTTTCTTTTGTATTGTTATCATTTAATAATGACCATAATGTAAATAACAAATCATGATTAGGTAGTGTTTGATAGAGAAATTATATGGAAACTTCAAACTTTTGAGAAACTTATGGCTGTGTTTGTAATCGTATGATGGAGCATTATAGTGGAGTTGTCAATGAGTCTTTAATGGTCATTTTAAAGAAAATATCTAGGAAATAATCATAGGCTTATCATTCAGGGGTGAGATGATGCGAATGAAACATTTATAAGGCAACTTATGTGTATTGTTTGTGGTTTAGTTATTGATTCTGTGGTTAAGTCTTAGCTTACATGACTCAGCCTTAAATTAACTTTTGTTTTAGCTATCATATTATAAATCAAGTTTTGATATATTAGTGTATGAAATTTTGATGAGATATGAGTGTGAACTAGTTAGGTAGTTAGTTAATGTACTAGATGATCAATGGTTGTATAGACATTTTGATTGTTTTGTTATAACTCATTCCTTTCAATTTAGTTAGTTAGTTAAAATATTATATGAATAGTATTTTCTACATTGTAATAATCAGTCTTTGAGCTAAAACAATGACACTTTCTCTCCTTCAATGTTAGCTCCATGTTAATGGAGGTTTTTTGTTAATTTAGTTAAGGTTATTTAGGTTCATGGTATCAGAGCCA